>JAPSES010043712.1:0-12158 GCA_029822895.1 Maxillicosta whitleyi
ACACACACACACATCACCAACAACATCCCTCCACATCTAAAATGAAAAATAAATGAAATACCTTCCATGACTAACGTCCATCCCCTTGTATCTGGATCATTCAGGCAACTGTTATCATTATTGCTGGTGTATCCCACATCTGTTTTTACAATGTATGTCTCCAGTAGCACATGCAAAATCCCTATTTAAATAGGGTGGTTTGCAAGACATTGCACCTGTTGTAATTTATGCACACAATCTTTGTAAATCACCCACAAACCATGGTTCAACCCCACACGCAAAATTCTATATTGCGCACACCAATTAGTACACACCACACCCTAGCTTTTTCCTGTAACTGGATAGGTGCATGGCATATGCTCTGCTTATTGCCACAGTACTGTGGCAGCAGGGTGACAAGTTACAGGCCACCAGTGTATGAATGATATAACGAGGGTGCTGATTGGCTCTGTGGTAATAGACAAATGAGAAAGTAGTCCTATAGTACTGTGGCAATAGCCGCTTCAAATTAAAATTCAATAAAATACTACATTTTAAAAGGGTAATTAGCAATCTGTAGTGTATGGAGTGCTGGAGCCATCCATGCCCAATGCACAGACACAACTCACCAGAACTGCTACTATAGGACAACAACTAGGCCTCCCCAAGTCATAAGTCTCCCCAAAACTGAATACATGACCATCAACTGCACCCCACCCCACCACTGGAAGTGTATGGTCAGATTATCAAACATGTAGCAGACTTTAAATATCTTGGATCAATGATGGTATCCAGTAAGAAAGACTTGGCTGGGCAAAGGGTACTTGCATGGACTGCTTTTTGGAAACTCCAAAAGATCTGGAGAAATCCAACATTCCCCATAGCCACAAAGATCAAGCTGTTTAATGTTACCTGTGCATCTGTGCTACTTTATGGATGTGAAACTTAGGTACTGTTGCTTGACATGGATAACAAGATAAACTCTTTTGCTACATCTTGCCTCAGAATCATGTTGAACATTAAGCACACTGACCATGTAAGCAAAACTCAAATATATAAGGCAACATATACACAGCCTCTCACAAATAGTCAGACAGTGGCAACTGTGCTTTATTGACATGCCCTCAGGATGGCCGTACAGGAGCCACTGAGCACTTATGCCCTCTACGTTCCACCCCATGGCAGATAGTGTCCTGGAAGTCACAGGACAGACTTCCTGACCTATATCCAGAACCTGTTGGGGGACACGGAAGGTGACCTGAGCCCTGACACCATCGCTCTGCTGGCTGCAGACCATCTACCGTGGAACAACCTTGTGACCGACTGTTCTGCAGCCGACCGATGATGATGATGTAGTGTATTACATTTCATAAGTAAATTGGTGTCCATTTCATAAAGTCTTCCCACCACTGTTTAGTGATTACAGGCCGTTTTTTTTTTTTTAATTGACTTTTATTTATAGATTTTTTCATTTTACAAATAGAAACACACACACACACAGACACTTATCATTCACCGACCACCCCATTACCCTCCCATGGCTACATATGTACACACCAACAATAAAAAAACAAACAAAAAAAATTTCAAAAATATATCATGGGCAGTGCAAAAAAAAAAAAAAAAAAAAAAAGAATAGAAACAAAACAATAAAAACACACACACATATATATCCATATGTACATATGAATATATAAGGATATATAAATGAAGATGATGATGATGATTTCTTTCGGCTTTTTCCCTTTCGGGGTTGCCACAGTGAGTCACCTTCTCATGTTGATTTGGCAGAGGTTTGGTTTTTACATCGGATGCCCGGCACAATGGGGTTTATGCCCCCTTGTGGCCACATGGATCGCTGTACATTTCCATCTTGGCCCAGACAGGGCTGTGGTCATTACACCATGTGGAAATCCAATATGGTTCAATATGGCTAGCAGAAACCTGGGATGTGTAAAGATTTTAATAAAATTCTTTAAACGGTTCATTTATAACTGAGGGGTGGCTGGAAATTGTCCCCTGTACAGTGCGAATCTCAGTTATAGTCCTGTCAGCGGAGGATTGTCTATGGGATAATAAGTGGACAACTTGATCACTATGTTCATAGTAGGTTTGTTTTGTTTTGACCAATAATCTTTCTGTTTGTTTGATAAAAGTGGTATTAAATTCAGATTGGAATAATAATAGCTTGATCAGATTTGGATAGCTTGATCAGGAACCTAGGGTTTGATCTGTCCAAATTTGGCTCTAAAACCAGATTAAAATCTCCTTCCAAGATTAAATGATGAGTGGTGGGGTCAGGAAGTTCTGTAAAAAAATTGGAGAAAAACAGTGGATCATCCCACTTTGGGCCGTAGATATTGGCCAAGGCAATTTCATTGTCGAACAATTTCCTCACAACTATAACATATCTACCTTTAGTATCAGATACTGTTTTAGAGGATACAAATGGGACACCTTTTCTGATTAATATGGCCGCTCCTCTAGATCTGTCCCCGTAATTAGAGTGGTAAATTTGACTTATCCAGCCTCATTTTAGTTTTAAATGCTTGTTGGAATGGAGATAGGTCTCCTGCAAAAACATTATTTCAGGCCTCAAAGTTTTCAGATGAGCAAAGATTCTGCTGCATTTAATAGGATGTTGTAATCCCTTTACATTCCAGTGGATAACGTGAATTGAGTCTGAAGAGCCTGAATTTGGTCTGCTCATTTACTTATAAACTGGATGTAATTTGAGTTTCTGACACGGAAAAAGAAGCAATAAAAATAAATAAATAAATGAAAAAGAAAGAGGACAGTACTGACATAAAAATGAAAGTTAAATACGCACAGTGACATAAATTCCCGAAACGTGCTGATCTCCCAAAAACCAATGGGGATTGCACCCTATTGTAAGCAAAACAGCATCAAAGTGCACACGGTGAACTAACTTATTACTTGCTTTACATAGCAGAACATTAATTTTAAGAAAAAGGAAGGGCACATATTGAGCAATTTAAAAAGCTTGAATCTGCAATATTTAAGGTTCCTCCATCCAGAGTAAAAATATTCTAATACTTTTTGAGTGGAGCTTTGAAAAATAAAGATTTAAATGAGTCAAATAGACTTAGAATAAACTAAAAACTGTAATGCATTTGTGAAGATCTTTAGTCTCATGAGTCTTATTTATCATCTTTCAGAGTTAGTCGTCACCTGATCGGCATCTTGTAATATTCTGAGTGATATACTTCTGGGCTTTGTCTGGGGTGGAGAAAGTTTTTTCTATGTTGTTATAGTCCTGAACCAGGCTGGGTAAAGGATACCAAAGTGCACCCCCTCAATTCTGCAGAGCTGCCATCTGATGTCATTACATGCTGCACGGGCTTTGGTGGTATTGGCGGTGTAGTCTGGAAAAACTGAAATAGTCATCCCGTTTATCTTATTTCGCTGTTTTTCTCATGCGAGGTGAAGGACGTTTGCACAGTCCTGGTAGTAATGGAAGCCGGCCACAATGACGCCTTGGGGGGTTCCCCCTTCCCAGCACTGGGATGGCTAAGCGGTGCGCCCCGTCCAGCAGCTGCGCAACGTTAAAACCAAGGGCCAGCTTAAGCAGCGCCAAAACGGTGGACGTGGAACAACCTTGGTCCTCAGGCACCCCCACTAGCCTGATGTTGTTTCTCTGTGACCTTGCCTCCAGATCTTCACATTTATTTTGTAGGGTGTCGACGACTGCAGGGAGGTGCTGCACTTCTCTCTGCAGCAGTGTAATGTCCTCCGTGCATGTAGATGTGCTCTCTGTCATACCTTTTACCGTGACGTGCAGCGATGTACTCAGATGTAATGGCTTCTCTGTACTCCCTCAGGTCGGACCGGGCTGCATTAATGTCGGCCCTCACAGTTGACATCTCCCTTTCCAAGACACCCCGGACCTCCATTTTTAGAGAGTCTATCAAGTCCTTCCGCAGGGAGGACAGAAGCTCGCGTTTGATAGCCTCTGTGTCAGTCGCTGAAATAGCCGCAGCCGGGTCTGCTCCACCTTAAGGGCCTTTATAGAGGCCGCAGGTTGGGACTTCCCTCTAGATGATTTCCCTGCCACTTGAACTATTCTGTTTAACTTAACAACTTTAAACTAAGTTCAGGCTGGCATTTCTATTGTCAAATTGTGCCAAATAATATATTTTGGAAGATTGTCCTGCTCTGCTCCACAAAACGTGACTTACTCCATTGCTCATTCAGCAGTGCCCCTGATTACAGACCTTTTTGAAGTAAATCATAGCAGGTTATGGCAATTTTGTTTCCCAACTTTTGAGCAGTATCTTAATGTGATACATAAGGTAGTGAATTCAAAATATCATACATTTAGAAAGCCTTCTTATCAATTCCTATAGAAAGACTATTGTCAATCTGATAATTTTGAACAGTTGAACCAACTTTTGGCGGCTACAGTGCGCTAGATTCGCAGATCAGAGCTTCACACATTTGTTTTGATTGAGCACCTCATGGAAATTGCCAAGTATCCATCATGACCTAGTTTTCCAAGATGGCGGAACACGTGAGCTCGCAGAGTGCCACTTCCATGGAGTTTTCTGACGCTGAAAATAGTTTTCAGTGATTCCTTTGTGGTATGTATAGCACAGAAAGTAAGGCAATACAATCAGGATAATAATCCGCCATGCCCATGCTGGATGATCTGCTGTTCTTTCGGCCGGTCCAAAGTCACGTGACCTGTGTTTTCCAAAGTTTCTCGGTCATGTGCAGTGCGCTCAGGTGGAAAAAAAACGGTCCGTCAGAAATGTAAACATTGCAATTTTGAGGGGTTGGAGGGTGAAGGGCGATGTGTAACCATTAGTGACAAACTCTAGGTGGAAAATAGAGCCCCGCGGCTGTGGTTTATAAGCACTTTACCGAGACAGGTTTCATTTTGAATTTACTACCCTATGTATCACTTTAAGTCCTCAATTGTCAAATTATTTAGCATCTTGAAACTGCATTATCATTAAAAGAATGAATTAGTTTGTTGCAACACAACTTTTGAAATGACTACTGTATCCAGTACAGTACTGTTCAGTACATAACATAAAAACAGTTGTTCATGTTCCACTTACCCTCATAGACCCAATCTGGGATACCATTGAAAATCAGATTCTCCTTTCCACTGAAGGTGACTCTCTTTGATGGTGTCTCAGGGTGGGTCTTTACATACACATCATTGTTCCAAACATAAGCCTACAAATTTCAAGAAAAATACAAACAATTGTCATGTTTGTTTTTTGGGGTCAAAGAACCTCATTTTGACACCCACTCCTTTGCTCTGACTTATAAGTGTTTGGAAAAGGTGTATTTGATCACCTAATCGATCAAGTTCAAAGCAGAACTCCCAGCTAAATTTTGCATTTTAACCAATAATGGCAGAGGAAGTGTTAAGATCATTTACGTCTGAAAAAGTACAAATACCACAACATTGAAAATACTCCACTACAAGTTATTGTAAAGCAATCAAAACCTTATCTTTATTCAAATGCTGATCCATTAACCCTAACCACTTGTTATCTATAAAAATTTGAAATAATAACCGGTACTCAAATAGCCAAAAAATATGTATTTAAGCACAAACTCAAAGACAGAGTGGTGAATAAAATGTTCAGAATGGCAACTTTAGGAAAAATATTAATACCACACTGAAAATACTACACTACAGGTGAATTCAGTGAAAGTATGTAATTATTATCAGATAAATTAAGATAACTTTTTGTTGTGCAACAAGAGTGCAATTCAACAATAAAACCAATGAAAACATAACTCAAGAACAGCTGCAAGTAAATTATGGTAAACATTTAAATTTGAATTACTGTAGTCAGACAAATGATGCAAACTTAATCTTTCTCATATATTTTGTTTCAGACTGCATGTAGGAGAATGAGTAAAATTAGATTTCAGAATCAGAATCAGAATCAGAATCAGCTTTATTGCCAAGTATACCATGTATGTACATACAAGGGATAAGAGGAATTTGTCTCCGGATTTTTTTCTTCTCTCTCTCTCCTGTGCATCATACAAAATGAAACAAAAAGCAAGATAGTATTTACAAAATTCTAAATAAATATATATGTATATCTGGAAAACAAAATATGTACACATGTAGTGCAGACAGTGCAAGTAGTGCAAACGGTACAACAGTGCAGCGATAGGTTGGGCAGTGCAGTGGTAGGATTGATCGATAGATCAATAGATAGATAGATAGATTTTAGTTAAAATTAACAGATTGTAAAACCCTTTGAGCTTGATCTTTGATTCAGGATATAAATAAAACTGCCTCAAACTAAGTAAAATTATTAAATAATTGGAGTTTGTTATGTGGGTGGGTAATCAAAGTTAGGAAGAAAGAAAGGCTAAGCAGGTAAAAGTCCAGAAAGAACTTTAGAAATAAATAAAATCCAGTGTGAGGACTGCCCAGCATTAACCTATAGCTAAAAAATAATGAGTACATTACTCATCACCAGTAACATATTTGTGCTGTAGTATTAAACAACACTCAGAGGCTGAAGAGTAAGAGTTGTAGCTGAAGCATGCATGTAGAAATGTCAATAATAATAATGATAATAATAACAATGTCATTATTTAAAGCTGATAAAATTATTCCCTCAATAAGCATGTTCCTATGATGCAACAAGAAGCTGTTTATTTACTATGTAAATAAGAGACCTATTTTCTGTGTCTAAAAACTACATTTTTCATGAACTCTGGAGAAAAAAAAAGACCTTTTTTCAGCTTTGTTACATTTCAAGTGAAGAGTTTATTTACTTTTTGAAGAGTTTATTTACTTTAAGAAGGATGATAATATCTCAAGCTATCCTTCACTTTATCACAAACATTAACATTTATGTTGTTTTAACTTGATAAATCTGAAAAGTACCTAATGACAAATATAATGTGGTAAAAACAAAAAGTACAATATCAGAGATGTAGTTAAGTAGAAAGATAAAATTGCATGGATACACTATGACTATTAACCAGTTTGTGTATAGACTTACTAATTTGTTTCCTTCAGGAGCCCAATCAAAGTATTGGATGTGATGAGGAAGGTCAGGGGTTGTCAAAAATGTGCTGAAATTTAGAACGATTGAAAAAAATAAACCCAATAGTGTACTTAGCATGCATAATAGAACATTTAAATGATGTCCCTTTTTTGTTTTTTTTTTTTTTTTTTTTTTTTTTTTTTAAGAACTACCCATGCATGCAGGTAAAACTCAATAAAAATATACTGTTGAACTTATTTGGACTCTTACTTTTTTTTCATGCCATATATTGAATACGAAGCAGTGAATGAATGTCTCCAAAGCTGAGGGGACACAAACAAAACAAAGCAATGCACATTAAACACAGGTAAATTAATCACCTTTTTTCAAATGTTGGATAAAGATGATGTTACCTTAGAGTAATTGCTCATGAAAGCAACATACTTGCGGTCGGCAGACAGTAGGTAATCAAAAGCATTTACTGTATCCTGTAGCAGAGGGGAAAAAAATCACATGTGTTCACATGGCTTATCACATGGTTGCCATTAATATGACAAAAGAAGCAGTGAGGAGACAGACTTACAAACTTGTCTTTGCTTAAGAACTCAGAGTGACTATCATTAGGCACATCGTAAAGGAAGACGGCGCCCTGAAACTTATGGAGATACTCATAATCTGCAGCAGGGGAAGAGGAAAAATGCTTTAATTACAGTACAAATAAGAAGAAACATGACTTCTAGTGATGGACATTGAAAATACTACAGAGGATACACATAGTAGGAGAAGCATTTGTCACATTTATAGCTGTATTTTTTATTTTATTTTTTTACCAGTAATGAACAATGAACTGGATAATAAATCATCTTTTTGCTTGAATCCATTCAACAATCCTAGACCAAGGAAAAAATGAAATAAAAGAAAACACTGTAAAACAAACTACTGCGGGAACAATGGGGTAATAAAATCTATTTGAAGTAATTCTTCAGTGTATGTGCACTAAAAATCTTCATCTTATTTGCTTAAAACTGCAAAGTTTGTGTGATGTTTTACTTAAATATCTCAGAGAACTGTCTGGCTTTTGGTGTGCAGTGACTTTGATTTGTTTTTACTGAAGCAGTGTAACATAAACAGTGTTAAATCATTTTCAGTTCAGTTCATTATACAATTCCACTGGGCGGAATCTGGCCACTGCCAAGAGAGAGAATTAGTTAATGGAGACACTGCAGCTCTTACATATGTATGAAAAGTTAAGAAAATGTGAACAAGGGGAACCAATGAGAACAGTGGATTCAGGTTTCTTCTAGTTAAGGTGAAAATACTGTGAATGTTGAGATAAAAAAAAAAAAATCTTTTCGAAAATGATCACTAGTTATCAGAGTCTGGTCTGCAAAATATTCAATGTGACAGCAAAGTTTGAACTCCACATTAGCATCTATACCCTGTGGAGCTTTCCCTGGACTATTCTGGTACATCTCAGCAAATGGAATGAACTTCTTCTCTGACAACTGCCTTACTGATGTGTTTAAATCTTATGCTGATTTATAGTGATATTATTTACAGAAATTGTTTGGAGTCAATGTCAACTTCCCTCTGTCATGTCTGTGTTTGTCTTCTCTGTCTTTTCTCTTTCTCTCTCTCCCTCTGATTCACCTATGACCTACTTCCCCCTAATCAGTCTGTTGTAGCCCACCTGATGAGCCACACCTGTGGCTCATTAGACTGGGCCTATTCTCCTCCCTGCAGTCACTCCTTTGCCAGACTGTTTTAGAATTTCAAGACTTTCCAGCATTCACCTTTGCCTGTTGTAATATATTGTTGTGTGTTCACGTTTGCCTTTGCGCTTCCGTAGCTGCCGACCTGTGTGTCACTCACTGTACCCGGAAGACCTGTGTATGTGTGTGCACGTCCAGCAATAAAATACACAAGTCCTGTGCAACGTCGGTATTGTTATTGTGTCTACACGCAGTGTACCCAAAGTGAGTAAATAACAGCTGTCTCCGTATTTTTGACTTGTTCCTTTTCCGACCTGTTTCTGTTTGCTCCCTACTTCGACCTGTGCTCCGTCTGACCTCATCTGCTGTCTGTTCCCCTGAATCGAAATCAGCCTCTTGTCTGACCATGTCTTCTGCCTGTCTCTCCGGAACCCCACCTACCTTTTGGCCTCGACCATACGTGCTGCCTGACCTCCGCTACACATCTTGTTTTTTGATCCTTGGACCGGACTGGATTATCCCTTTGTTCTACCCCTGGAGACTCAATGTCTGTGACCTCTGTCATTAAAGACTGTTGAACTGTTACTCTGTCTGTGATCTGCTTTTGGGTCCAGTCACTGATTCACCCTAAAAAGTGCTGGCACATTTTACTCCACAATCTCCAAATATGACTTGTATCAAATAGTTGCTTTATTGAAGTATTGAAGCCAAGTTCAGAATCTTATTTTGTAGATTAGACTGATTAACATATAATAATTTCCAAAATATCTGTCTTAAATTGGATACAAGACTGAATGAATTCACCTGATTTAAGATAAGATACTTTATTAATCTCACAGTGGAGAAATTCACAGTTACGGGTTCTCAGAGAAGACTCAGTAGGGGTACAAAAAAGATTGAAAAGTGCATGGAAGTGAGAAATTAAACATAAAATCTAATATAAAATACAATAAAAGTAAATATCTCAGGGTCTCATTCATGAGTGAGGGAAGGATGAGAGACCGACAGGCGCATTGGTGCGGTGTCAGCAGTAATGCGGGCTCTGCGCCGGTCCGTCATCAGGAAGAGGGAGCAAAGCCGAAAGGCAAAGCTCTCTGTGTACCGGTCAATCTATGTTCCTACCCTCACCTATGGTCACGAGCTTTGGGTAGTGACCGAAAGAATGAGATCACGAATACGAAATGAGCTTTCTCTGCAGGGTGTCTGGGCTCTCCCTTAGGGATAGGGTGAGAAGCTCGATCATCCTGGAGGGGCTCAGAGTAGAACCTCTGCTCCTGCGCGTTGAGAGGAGCCAGATGAGGTGGCTTGGGGGCTAGAGACGTGTGAAGAGGGGTGAGCTGGGAGGGGGTCAGAGGGGGTGGGTGGAGAATCAAACCTGTTAAAGTAACAGTTTAATTGAGAGTGAGGAGTTGTCGTCATGGTTTTGGGCCACGCCCACGCCCATTTTAAACGTCAAGCCCACAGGCATACTAGACACCTCAAACTGCTTGTTTACCTCAGAGACGCCGTCACTGCCACAGATATAACCCTCTAACCCTAACCCTATGAATGCATGACCTGTAAAAACATTAAATAAAGTAAATAAATAAGAGAATCAGTGAGTCAAATTACATTTCCAAGTTTACTTTAGCTTTGTCACTCTTGACATAAGCATGTCCCTTGCTCCCCTTGTCGATGTCACGATTGCACTACATTTCCAAGTTTACTGTAGTTTGACTTAAACATGTTCTTAAGTGTCAGGTTCACTCGGCAGTTACAGTTACTAGCCCAGGTCACACCATTTACGGGAGATTATATCATAAGCACCGTCAGCGAGCCACTATAACCTGTCCGGGAGATAGATACCCGGAGTGTCCGGAGGGACATTGTCAAAACTTGCCTAACCATCATCATGATTATGTTACCCTACTTCAAAATCACACTAATAGTAGGCTATCAATCATAAAACAAACATAATTTTATATATATTTACATGCAGAAATACAGTGTTTCTCCCCAAAAAGAAGATGTTTACTGTCCAATGTTAATGAAACAATCTAACAGCGTATATATAGCATTTGATGTTAACATTTGTAGCATGTAGCTCCTTACCTTAGCAAGTACTATGGTGTTCTCGCAGCCGCTAGGCTCATGGCTTTCCAGGGACTTTTAGCATTTGAACTGCTGCTTAGTGTAATAGCGCACAACATACACAAGGTAATTAACCATGTCCATGTAAGTACATGGTGGTAAAGCATTCAGGTCGCGGCTCCATTCTCCAGCTGACAGCTCATAAGGGTCGATCTGTTTTATTCCCAAAAGTTTCTCTAAATACCGCTGCTTTGCTGTGGCATTCAGCTTCTCCCTGTACATCCCTTTTGTTTTCGTCTTTTCCTTGTCCATGTCTAATTGGTGTAAAAATATATTTCTCTCACTGTCTCGCTTATCGATGCTGTCTTCTTCACTTCTCCCGCTGGTTGTCGCAATTTACCATGACAACCCAAAGCTAAACTTGCTGGTTAAAATGGTGACTTCTCTAAAAACTACAAAAAAGATCACGTGATATGACGTACTCCTCACTCTCAATTCGTCCGCCCAGCGCTGATCACTGTCAGCTGTCCCTCTGACACTCTGCCCAAATCCAGACATAGTCCTTAGTCCTCTCCAGACGTCCCTGCATCGTTCTGGGCCAGCTTCTCCTCCAGCTTCTTCCCATACTCCTTCTTGGTCCTCCTGATCCTCCACTGGAGCTCTCGCTGAACCCTCTTCTGCTCCTCTCTGTCCCTTGAGATGAAAGCCCTCTTCTTCTGGTTCAGGAGGACTAAGCTCGGAGGTGACCCATGAGTGGTTGTTGGAGAAGCACTGTACCCTCTCTGTTGGCACAGTGCTGTCCACGCAGAAGTTGATATAGTCTGTGATGCAGTGTGTGAGGCCGTCGATGTCATTCCCAAAGGAGTCACAGAGCATGCTCCAATCTGTGGTCTGGAAACAGTCCCTCAGTTTCTCATTGGTCTCCTCACTCCACGCTTCCACAGACCTCTTCTGCGCAGGTTCCTTTCACACCCTGGGTGTGTATTGGGGGAGCGGGTAGACAAGTAGTGATGGCGATTCATTTCCGCCAGTTCTTTCATGTCGGTCAGTTCACCAAAGAAATTCGTTCGTTCAGTTTGTTCACTCCTTCGTTTTGATGACATCACATCTTGGGAGACTCGTTCAGAACAGTTCATTCATGAATGACACACCACTAGTGTTTACTACTGTATCTGGCACTAGCTCCGTCCAGTACATATAGAAGCCCAGTTCCGCCACTTTAAATAGAAGTTTTTTTTATGAATTGCGAGATAGTATCTCACAATTCTGACTTATTATCTCACAATTGTGAAATAACCTAACCTAGTTGCCGGTCCTTTTCCCACACTCATGTCCTGGCTCCAGCCCAGGCTGTGCGCGGTGGAGACCCGGTACTGACTCTGAAGAACCGGCCAGACACATA
>JAPSES010043749.1:0-12156 GCA_029822895.1 Maxillicosta whitleyi
TCTATCTATCTATCTATCTATCTATCTATCTATCTATCTATCTCTATCTATCTATCTATCTATCTATCTATCTATCTGTGTGTGTCTGTCTGTACAGTACATGCATTATATCTGTGTGTGTGTGTTATATTCACTTTATTCTTATTTCTGTAGTACTGGTATTTGTAAACACTGCTATACTGACTGGAGATGTACCTAATTTCATTGAACCTATTCTATTCTATTCTATTCTATTCTATTCTATTCTATTCTATTCTATTCTATTCTAAAGAAAGTTGGGGTTAAATAACTTACTGCAGTTGAAACCTACAGTATTAATGACTGTAATGGAATGATCTGAACTATGTGCTTGGTTAAATCAGGTGTTGACACTTTGTTTTTAAGGTAGTTTGTGTATAAAATCACACATATCCATCTGTTTCTCCTGTTTGTGTTGTAGACACACTCTGTTTTCCCTCAGTAAAACCCTCTGTGTCTCCAAAGCCCTTTTCTCCTGTGAGCCCCTGTACACACAACTTATTTTCAAAATGTTCCCAAAACACGTTCTGTCTTCACAGCGAACTCCCTGTTCCTCCTCCTTTACCTTAGGTGTCATCTATTATTTCCCATCCCTTCTCTTCACACCTCCTCCTCCTCCTCCTCCTCCCAGTCTTTTC
Organism: Maxillicosta whitleyi; assembly: GCA_029822895.1. Lineage (NCBI taxonomy): Eukaryota > Metazoa > Chordata > Actinopteri > Perciformes > Neosebastidae > Maxillicosta > Maxillicosta whitleyi. Next base: position 657 of record JAPSES010043749.1, read on the forward strand.
CTCCCCAGTTGCTCTCTTACCTTCCAGTGAAGCTTTCAGCACTAGTTCAAGCAGGAAGACACTTGCTTTCACTTTGTTACATTCATGTCTTATCTGTGCAGCCTGTCTACCTGACTTGTCTCCTTGCCTTGGTTTCGGTGTATGTGCTGTCTCCTCCACCACAGCCTCGCATGTAAATACCCACAAGGAATGTGAGAGATTCCACTTACGTATAGGGCTGAACCTTAGTCAGTGTCAAAACTGTTGTCTTTTTCCTGATTGAATTATAAATAGCCCCTTGAGGCTTCGCTTTGCTGTCTGTGTCGTCTTTTGATCTTCTACTCCTCTGTTCTCTGTAACTAAGGCACACACAAGCCCCTACATTCATAATTCTGTTTTTTATATGAGTTAAGCTTCGTTATTGCAATCTTCAAAAGCAGGGTTTATATCTGACCTCTAAATGTATTAAAAATAACAGAAAGACACACATAGCACAGAGAAATATGCTTTAAAGTCTTTGGAAACAGTTATAATGATGCCCTCTTCCCCTGCAGAAAGTATGTGCTGTGTGTTTGACATTGAAATTTTATATTGGGTTAAAATATGCAGTTATGAGCAGAAAATACAATTATTTTTATTTATAAAAATTATTATTGTTTATATATATATTTATTATTTTATTATATATTTCCTTGTTCCTCCTGAGTAGGTACAGTTATGTACTAAAATCATCACATAATATGATCTCTTTTCATCCTTTTCTTATCAGAATCAGAATGCTTTATTAATTTTATTATTATTCCCAGGGGAAATTATTATGTGTTGCAGTTGCTCTACGTAAGATTACGTAAAGTAGGCTAGTAAGGAAGAAATTATCAGTGCTACAAAAAAACACAAATATTATCAATTTGATAATTAAAGAGATGTAGAAAAATACATGTGCATCTCGTGTTCAAAGATAAGAGAAGACCAGATTCACTGATTAAGTAAAACGTGTCTCGTCTAAATTACAAAGATTGTAGATGTGGACATATTTGGAATCCAAACAGTCAGTTTTATGTTGTGGTTTAGAATAATAATCAAGACAGAATTCAGAGTGATAACTTGCTGGTGCTTAAATTAATTAAATAGGAATTATTTGTGGTTGATTATTTGTTGTACTTTGTTTGATTACAGTGTGTTTCTTTTTTGTTTTTGTTAATTACACATACAGTGATGTGTTTTTGTGATTCAAATGTGTATTTTCAGTGGAGCTGTTTTCATTTGGAGTTACATGAGCTATGACATGGGAGAGCATGTAGCATGGTAGAAAAATTGAAAATGAAATGAAAAATAAAATGCTATTTCCTCATTCTGCCACAGTGTTTATATTCTCAACTCTCAAATAAACAGACCCCACTGTCACAGAAGTCTGTGGGAAGGTTTGAGAAGCAAAACACAGCCGAAGCACTCGTTTCCTAGAGGTAGGTCTGAATCTACGATACTAGGTCAATACTAAAACAGCTACATAATGTATTTGTTTATCCCAGCGCTGGCTTCCAGCTTCCTACCTTGTGTCTTTGCAGCAGATGTTTTCATTCAGACTGTTTTCCCCGAGTACGTCTCAAACAAATGCATAGTTAAAAAGTATAGACATCAATGAATCAGCCTAGTGTGCATAAACTACAAGAAAGGTTCAAGAGTTAATCGAAACATGTCAAGCAGACAGTGAAAAGACGTGTATCGTATAAGAAACGTTATGTTTTTGTGAGCATTTCAGCATGTAAATCTATTCTATAGACTCCCAAAACAAAGGCATGAACCAGCAAATGAGCATAATAGGTACTCTTTAAAGGTGGGGTCTGAGATGTTTTCCTGGAGCATTGTTTACTATATCGCTAAAAATCCTCTTCAAAATCCTCTGCAAAAAATGAATTAAATACTCTGACACAAAAATGAAAAGTTTTAGTCACCGGTGGGACGGACAGGACTGAAAAAACACCATCCAATTATTTTGAGCGCCCACTCCAAATGATTGAACGATGATATGTCTATCAAAGTCAACTGCCATTTGTCCCGCCCACTTCTCCCCCTGAGAAAAGCTTGGATAGATTTACTTGCTAGCATACACAGTTAAAATGGGTAGACACATAGGAAATTAAGGAACATTGTGGCAGAAAAGTCGGTAACAACAGGTTGTACGTGCAAAACTGTGTTAGAGAAGGAAGGCTTCAAGACAGTGAATATCAGTGTTGAATACAAGCAGTGGTGTCAACTTAAGGACCGGATAGGACTTTAAAGGGATACCCTGGTGGCTTTATTTCTACTGGATAGATGAGAAAACATTATGTCTTTATGATTATTTGAGAGTATTCATTGATTTCTGTCATTATGTTGTAATTTTAACAAGTATCCAGACAGAGGATAAAACAAACTTTAGCGGCTGCTAACCTGACATCAGTCTGACGGTAATCGGCTGTACTATACTATACTATAGCCTGGGCTCTTTTTTCTCTAACCTGCAACTGTGTACATTATGCGCAGTTTACATATTCCATTTTTTTTTTTTAGAATAAATTACTACATAACATTGCCCAAAGCATCAAGGCAGAAATGTCACGCTTGTTTTTATGGTATATATGTGCATTTACTAGAATAGAAAAGCAAAACGAAGCATTCTAGGGGTCAGGTAATATCTACCTTTTGAGAGTGAGAACACAAAGCAGACCCACATAACCCTATCAGTCCCAAAACAAACAGCGTTGTTTCCTCTGGATGCCGATGGGGTCCTCCACTCCATCGTGGCCTTCAACCCCGTCAGGCTGTCGACCTGGACTTTGAGTTAACAGGCTGCAGAGTGTTTGTCTGGGAAGGATTATGCCAGGTAAACGGGGGATTTAGCATAATGTGGGCCGTGCCTGTTTTGGCTTCAGCGGGATATGGGGTCATGTAAACATTTCGGCGGCCTCCCAATCCACTGTGGGAGGAGGCGATAAGGGAATTAAGGGGGAATGAGCTGTCTAATCCCTTTAATTTGACTCTCTGTGCCTCTCCCCTGCTTTCTTTTTCACTCGCCTGCCTTATTTTTCCTTCCCTGCTGTGCTTCTTCCTTCCTCTTATTGTCTGTTGCTTTTTTATGCCACGTTTGACCTTTAAGAATAGCACAAGAAACTTACTCAAAGATCATATTTGACTTTGGAAATGCTAAATCCCAGTTTAACTTTGGTTTGCTGAGGTTTACATAAAACAAATTCATAGGAGTCGTAGTTGTGGGGAATCTGGAACACATTAACGAAGTGCAGTTTGCACAGGACGTTTGGGTGAATCTCACTGAAACGTGTAAACAACAACTAGCAGAAGTGAGGATTTTAACAACATACTTTCACACAGCATTTTTTTACACTGCCGAGAATGCATTTAGAATAAAATGTTTTTAATTTTTCCAATGAAAAGAATGTTACAGTGTAATTTATTCTTGATAAAGTATAACAGGGACTCCATGTAATCACTGAACCTGGTCTAAGGTGAGAACGGATGAGTTTAAACAGGAATAAAAACAGGAATGTGTCTGAAAACCAAATTATTACAACCGTATGGGCTGTAAGTCAAATACGACTTGTGCAACAGCTTTTAAAGAAAAGGTACGAACCTAATAATTTAGCCGCAAGAAAAATCTTTTATTAGTCTGTGGTTCATTTATTTGTGTATTTGGACCCTAATAGTTCATAAAGTTTGAGTTTGAACCCTCCAGGTGCTGCAAATTTATCTTTATATTCATTTTGGCAAAAATCAAGTGGATTTCCACAACCTGTTTTAATTCCTGCTTAATTAATTTAGTTAATTAAAAATAAACTTTTCTGTCTGTAAATAGTTGCATCACAACATTTGCACATATAAGGTCCAGACTTCTGACCAACATACTCCGAGTATGACAATAGTTTATTGGCAGCAGTGGTGAAAATATGTCCAAATTTTGAGCCGATTACCTAAAATGTTGAGTTGTTGGTTACAGCACAGAGCAGCACAGCCAGCAACCTTGAGGGGGCGGGGCCTGAAGTGGCTCATGTACATTTAAAGGGCCAGTGCTCAAAATTACCTTTCTGGTGTCATTACTCAGTAATATTGTTGAAGATGGACCTGTGGAGTTGAATTAATGAAGAATTCAGACCCAAGCAAAGCAAAAAACAAAATATCATTCCTTTTTTAATGTATCTGACTTTGACTCAACTTTTACTAATTGGAAATAACTGTTAAACTGACAATCAAAGCTAAAAGTAAAATATACCCAAGTAAATATAAATCTGCAGATTTCAAACTCACAATTTGTCTTTATTATTATTATTATTATTAATAATGTTATCATTATGATTATAATATTTTGAGCTATTATTTTTCTCAAAGTAAATTATTAAATTTTTGAAACTTAATATTTACAGCCACTGCTGGAAGCAAGGTCACCTGATAGAGCAGATAGTTTATAATGATGAATTGGTCTATATAACAGTTTACTATACAAAACTGTGCAAAGGGACTAAATAATTAAACTGACAACTTCTACTTAGATAAGGTAGGATGCATTCATACACTTAAATTATTTCTGTTATTTGTATTGTTTTGTATTTGTGTCCTACTATTGCATGTTAAATGTAGAGAAGGGATGTGACTGTGTTCCACAACAGCTACATGGAGGCGTTGCTGACAAAATAATGCATGTATTGCTGCAAACACACACAGACACAGACCCCTGTTCACATGGGATACAATGGAAAAATGCTTCTTTTATATGAAACACTGACTGCAGGAGCCCCCCAGGCCCTCGGCACATATAGGTACATAACATCAGACACAGCGCTTTAAATGCTTTGCAAAGCATTTTAGTCCTGTGTGCTGACCTTTGCCCTTTTCTTATTGTTTTTTTTCATTGTTTTTTGCTGTTTTTCCTCTGCTGTTATATCTATTAACCCTGAGTTGCAGTTTGCTGGTTTCACACTCGCAGCCTTTTATCCACAGTCTATAAAGCCTTAGAAACCTGTTTGTTTGTTAAAGGCACAAATGTCTCATTTTTAATTACTTTCAGCTGGTTCCAATGTAGGCCTGGCGTTTTTTAGAGAAACTACTTCATTTATTTCTTTGGCCTCGGAATTGTTTCACATGTAGATGTTTTATAAAATGGTTGATTCAAGAGAACGTTGTGAAGAGATGGTGGTTTTTAAAGCTGCAACATGGTCAAAGAAACACTCACTGCTGCTTTGTATTTATTTTTTTTTTGCTTATTCCTGAGAGGTGAATTGCCATTTCACTGTGACATGTTAAATGCATGCAGTATTCATGCTGATAAATCGCACTGAATTGAAGATGACTTGAAAGAGTGCAGGGCTGCTCTACTATAAATGCACAGGATGGGAGGTCATGGAGGTGGAGTCAAAGTTCATGAAGGGAGGACTCCTCTCCACATCGCTCCTCTCCGCCTCTCATTCTTTACTCCATCGCGTTTCATCCAGTCAATTCACTCCACATTTCTTCCATTCTCCATTATTTCCATCTCTCTACATGCTTCTGCCAAAACATTTAATCCACTTGATAAATGCTTCCTTTTATATTAAATAGGTGACAGACTGAGTACAAAAAAACACCGGAGTCATGTGTCACAAATCCTGCCATAACATCTCATTACTGAAGCATCTCAACAATGTTTCATCAGGTAATGTTGTCAGGGCACTATAATTAGTTGTCAAGCTTATTAATAAAGCTCCCTTTTCAATTACAGATTAAACCACTTGGCTTATTTTCATCTAAAAATAAACATCTTTAAAAGACTTAAAAGAAAGATTCATTTTTACAAACATTAAAGACCAGTAGAGCAGAGAATTTGATTCTTTAGTTTTGTATTTTACATACATGGATTATTGTTTTGATGATGTATTACCCGCACCTCCTGAGGGGGAGGTATTGTGTTTGTTTAACACTAGCAGTAGAACGTAGTTTACCACCAGAGGGAGAATGTGAGAGCGAATGAATTATGAATTATTATCAATAATGTAAAGCGCTTTGGGTGACTTAAAGTGCTATAATAATCAAATGTATTATTATTAGTAAAATTATTGGTTAAAATCATACCATGGGTTTGATCCAGAATAGATGTGATGACATTTTGGGAAAAGGGTCCTCCTTAATTTAAAAAATAAATAAATAAAATAAAAAAATTCTCCCATCTACTTATAATGTGTGAAATTTCACATGTCTACAAAAACATCAATTGTGTTTCAATATTACATCAATCTTATGCGCGCGCGCGCACACACACACACACACACACACACACACGGCACCACTTGTTCCATGTGTCCAAGTTCATGTTAAACGTCACATGGAATCTATCATACTTACAGTACCTTCAAAAAATGTCCACATAGCAATTATAGTAAGATCAAGTGTAAAGGAATAAAATAAATACTGTATTTTCTCTCAGTTGCAGAAGGTATATGAGAAGGATTATACTAGAGGTAAGTTTTACTTTAAATATCCTTTGTTTGGTCGTATTTTTGTTTTTTGTTTTTTTTTATCTGAGGTAGTTTAACGTAATGCATTGATCTTTTGTACAAGTCAGTGCTGAATAATTAACCTTTTCTAACTCGGGGTGTGACGCTAAATTTAGCTCATCAGAAGAAAGAAATGTAAACCATAAGTACTGTAATGTATCTCACCTACTTTACCTGCCTAGAAGTTTGGATAGCTCAGTCTGACACAGCTTTCACTGAAATGATTGATTTTGCGAGATCTCGTCATGCCCCTATTTCTAACTAAAAGCACCACTTTAGTAGCAGAAATAATTATTACTCAAGAGTATTTATTATGCTTCAAATGACAGAAAATAAAAGACACACACCTGCAGTGACTAAAATCAGACAATAACACTTTATGAGAAATGCAGCTATTATCAGAAGAAGACAAGAAGGCAAACACAGTGAACATAAAATGTTATCTTACAGATAAACTAATATGCATCCCATACCTTAAAAAAAAAAGACCCTTTTAACACTGATCCAGTTGCACAATCATATGTCAAATTACAAAAATATGAAGTACGAAGGCCAGCTGATGACCACCAGGATTAGATTCTTCAATCAGTGTAAACTGGATTTTTCCAGTGGTAGTAGTTGGAGTCTGATTGCGTTGCTGTTTGTCAGCAGAATATAGCTTATATGTTGACTCCGGAGAGGGTTAATACATCGTCTTGCTGATATGGTGCAGTTTCTGACCTCTACTGTGCTCTAGCAGAATCAGCCATGTCTTTAACCTGGGAAAAAAAAAAAAAAAAGTGTTGAAAGTGTTGATGCAGGAGATTTAGGATGTCAGGCTTCTCTGGGGGCTGTTCCTGTTAAGGATTTTCAGGAAAAAATTTTGAAAGTCACAAACTGCTAGCCATGACTGGGGATTTACTGCGAGTTATATTTAGCTCTGTATAGACCGGGAAAAGTAGTTTTTGCACATCAGCACTGGTTATATATCTTGTTCTTTGGTTTTGATGAGTTTTATTCTAGTAATCCGGAAACAACTTCAAAGGTGTTGCGGTTTTCGTTTAATCCAAAATAAACTATGGTTATTCACACATTTTATTATAATATTTAGCTGTTTTGAAAGTCCAGGTCACAAATAGTCTGCCATCTAAATAGTTTATTTTATATTATGCCATTTATTTTTTGAACAATGCACCCCTTTAAAGCAAAATAAAACAAAGAAATATAAGACAAAAAGAAAATAACATTTAAATTTACCAAATCTATCTTCAAGTACATACATTTTGCATGGTTGAAAAGGAGTAAGAGGAAGTATAAACTTGAAAAAAATTGGTAATTTTTCACTTTAGATTAAAATGGATAACAACATGGTGGTAAGTATAATGGACTACAGGACTTTTTTCCCCCCCATTTTCTTATAATGGGCAAAATTTCACATGTCTGTAGCAGCAAAATTAGTTGTTGAATTCATACCAAATTTGGTTTATAGCCTGCCAGTGTCTGAGAATAGATGTGGTTGCGTTTTGGAAAAAGTAGGTCAAAGTTAAACTTTTTTATGGTTAGTTTTTAACTTTTTCCTCGCATATTTTACTTGTAAATGACAAAATTTTAAATTTTAATTTTGCTTTAATTTACCTCAAACTTCACACATATATAGAACCAACTGAACACTCACATCAGCGCAAGCATAGACATGATGACATCAGCTGGATTGATGCCAAAATCAGCTACAGTACGTGTGAGGGGTGGGGTTTGTTGTGCCCGGAACCATTTATTGATAATTTTACATGTAATATCATACTAATAAAGTACGCTTAGGTGTCAGACATGCATATTAGTGCGAAACATAAAACTACTCCTCGACTGGACAGCATCGGCTTTGATGAAGCACAACAGATGTTTACAAAATCTGTGTTAGCTCTCGCTGCTGTGGCCAGCTTTGAAGACTCTAAAATAACATGAACGCATTTGGAAAAATGTTCTTTATTGCTTTAGTCTTTGAAGATCATTCTCATTAAAGAGAATTCAGACTTGCTGTAACTCCCTACTTAATTCTTAAAGATTCCAGTGGTATTTATAACTTCCGAAAGCAAGTTTAAAGCCTTTTTCAGTCTTTAACGAACATTCCCGCTCTGGGTTTCTATCCTTACTCTCTCTTCACACACTCAAACACATCATGCCAGACAGTATACAGAGGCAGCAGAATATGCAGCTCACAGCTTGGAGCAGTTTCAGGTTTTATTGACAGGCAGATTGATTAGAGCGCTGCAGCTCCGCCCTGACCCATCTATCATAACGCGAGAGCAATCGAGACACAAAGTAGGGAGGGGATACTAATGAGTGACGGAGCAGGAGAGTGGTACCAGCATGGGCCTACTTCATCACTCATCATCAAGAAAGAGAATGTGTGAGAATAAGAGAGAGAGAGAGAGAGAGGGTTTGTGGGTAGAAATATTGGGACTGGCGAGAACTACCAACGGTGACATACTCCATCTATCATAACTACGTGATACTGGTCATTAGAGAGTGAGCGGGAGGGAATAGCCACAAAAGAAGTTGAGAAAGTGAAGTAGCCTAGATATTAAGGCATTGTCTAATTAGGCAGCTTTTCTGTTCCACTTTACTGAAGTCATAAACTGGGAGAGGTTAGACTGCAAACTAGGCATCTGGACATTATTTTTCACAAAAGCTTTGAAATAGAACATGAAACGTAAAGCTGAGAAATCACTACAAAGAGCCAATCATCTCAACTAGCGAGGTGAACTCATAAATTTATATTATAGTCCGTAAGATGTATTGGTATTTATTTGACTTGCATGGATTGAAGCATCAATTTTCCTTGTACAGAGAGAAGAGAAAGAGAGATAAGGCGATGTTGAAAATTACATATGATCTACTGCTGGTATATTGATTCAGAGTTAAAGAATTTATTATTGGGAGACGAACTTAAAAATCTGCACTATGCCCAACACATCCTCATGAATCCCAGTGGCCACATTTCACAAAATGTCAGTTGAATTCTACACAAATACAGTGCATCTCATTGGGTTTTATGATGTTCTTTCTGTGTGTAATTTTATGGTAGTCCCCAAATTAATTAATTTTTGCTGTATATTTAACATTTCTTAAATGATTTACATATTTTTTTCTAATTATTATGCTTTGTATTTTGCATTTTTTGGGGTAAAATCAGGTATTTTCTTGTATTTCACTCACTGATAATGTAGATATAAATAAAAGCTCAGATTAAAGTTGAAGGCTTTTAGATCACAAACAGAGAAAACTGAGGAAAAAATGACTTCTTCAGGAAACTATTGTACCCATTATGTTTAAATTATCTGTGATCGAACCCTTAAAGACCCAGTGCTAATTTTGTGGCAGTTCCCAAATTAATTTTTTACCTAAAATCTTGCTTTAATTTATGTTGTCAATTACACAGTCAGGTAATGGCAGAAGACCTGTATCCTTGTAAGAAAGGCTTCTTCTCTGCTGCTATCTCTGGTATTATTATTGTTTTTTTTTTTTTTTTTTTTGTAAATTTGAGTGAAAAAGTTATTACATGAGAAACAAAGAAAACTGGAACAAAATGATTTTTCTGTAAAATCTAACATAAAGTAAATATAAACCAAGTGTCTCCATTCACTTTCATTGATCCGACTCCATGGGTTTTAACTGGTGAATCAATGTTGTAGAAGTGTTTCTATGGTAACTATGGAACCTCTGAACATCCAAATAGGTCATATCTGATAAGATGATAAATTGTATTTTACACCAATTATTTAAATGTATTGAAATGATTAGCGGATCAACAGATATTTAACTTTTTATATCAGTAAGTGATATTGTCACCTGTGGATGTTTAGTGTCTATCATTTAATATTAGTCATAACATTTACATATGAAAAGTACTACAAAGCATTTGATGTCTGTGGTTGATTTATCTCATCAGATGTTTCCAACAATGTTCAAATTGAGAGACATCCTTATTACTATTTTTTGTTTTTGTTTTATTATTTTGTATTTACACAGCCCATGTCATCAGTTGCCTCTAGTTACAACATTACATTAACATTACATTACTGGTGTTTATTTCATTACGTTGAAATCACTTTATGCGCATAGATCTTACTAAACATACCATGAATAAAAGTATATATTTCTTCATCTGTAAACATTATTTATACCAGATTCTTATTAAACGGAATTTCATTAGCAGCGCTGGCATAAACAACTCCCATGATCCCATATTACACGCTTTGTATTTAAGGTACATTACAGCTACCTCTCATACTCCGAGACATTAAATATGGATATATGGCTTGGGAAATTTAGAAAAAATGGTAATGTGCAGCAGAGGTGAGAATAACCTACAAATATAAATTAACACATTTGCATCCATCAGTATGAGTTAATATATTAGCTAGGTAGCAATAACTGGCAATGATATGAACAATTTTGTGTCAAATTTTCTAATCAGCCATATCATTTTCTAAGTAAAAATGTAAAATGTGGTGTCTAGAATGACATATTAAGATTTTTTATTATGTATGAAACCAATACTATGTACATTTCATATTAGTACACAGTAAATATTGCAGTGTGTAAGCTCTGGGCACTTTGCCAGAATAAATATCCTATAGTATGAGGGAGGCACAGCATCAACTGACACTGAGCCGGTTTACGTGCATATTAATACTCCAATTATTATCTGATTGCTGGAGTTACCCAGTTATTTAAGTGATTGTGTAAGCAGTATAATGTGATATGCTTTATCAGATAACAGCAGTAATCTGATTATGAGGAATTGGACTAACACACCTGGGTTTCTCTCCAGTACACCGATGTCTTCATGCATGTATAGTTGTTATTCTGATTTATACCATTATTTTACATCTGAGCATGTATTTTAAGAAATGTAAGGATTTTAAGAATGTATTTTTAAAAAAAGAAAATCATAGAAAACAGAAGAGACACAGTCAAATGGAGGCAGAAGACAATAATAAGGAGTTTGAGTTTACCATCTC
>JAPSES010043817.1:0-12153 GCA_029822895.1 Maxillicosta whitleyi
GTGTTTGTTAATACAACCAACAACTGAACATTTTAGGTAATCGGCTCAAAGTTTGGACATATTTTCAGTTTTTACTAGAACTGGTGCTGCTGATAAACAATTATGCCGAACTCGGAGAAATGTTTGGTGGAAGCCTTGACCTTATATGTGCAAATGTCATGATGTAACTAGTTAGAAGGAATTGAAACCGGTTGTAGAAATACACTCGATTTTTGGCAGTTTTGCAGCACCTGGAGGGTTCAAATTTAAACTTTATGAACTATTAGGGTCCAAATACAAAGAAACCTCTAATGAATATTAACAAAGTTTATATAAATGTTTAATCCTCTGATTAGTGCAGTGTTTTGTGGTCACCTGAAATTTCTCATAATTGATAAAAATAACACAAAAAAAAACTTACTAATTAAAAATCTATGGTGAGTTGACAGAGACAATCACATCCATAAAAGACATAACAAACTGAAGCTGAAACAGAAGCACTGTGGTACTGTTTATCTGTCACATGTTCACTGTGGTCAGTTTCAGATGCTGCAGCTCTTTCATAATTCATAGTTTAGTTATTGTTTGTTCAGTATTAATTATTGTAAATACAAACTGGACTGACTGTACATGTAATGACCAAAGAAAATCTAATTCTCACTTTGTGCTTTAATCTGAATCTGGCTTTTCTGCCTCCGTCCATAATAAGATACATTATATAGACTAAATATGTCTAAAATTAACTTTTTCCCCCCAAACATAGTATAGCAAACTACTACAAGATCAAAAACAAATTAATTTTAGCAACAAAAAAAAAAAGTCTCTGTTTTGAATGTCTGGAATGATCAGAAATTTGTGATAATTAAAATGGGGTCATGAGCCAAAAAAAGTTGGGAACCACTGAGTTAGTGAATATGGAGTTTAAATGCATTCAACCAAGGTTTGTTTCAATTTGCAGCCTAGCAGGTGCACAAATGTGTACATGCAAAACATGTGTTTATTAAAATACCGTTTTGGTCTGCAGAAACCATCCCTGAAAGCATTTGGCAGAAGCAAAAGTACGGAGGAGTTGAACAACATCCCACACAAGCACACATTTCACACAATACCATATTACTGCACATATTAAGCAGCTCTGAAACCCTCTTTGAAATGTTATTAGATAAAAACCAAGGCCCTGACTTTACAAAACAACACTTTTATCTCTGCCACTAGACAAGTTGTTAGTGCTTGTGCAGGCTAACCTATTTGAAGATGTGATCTGGAGTGTGTGTAGTTATAGTCTTTTACCATTATTATGCACCGCAGACCACCATCATTTCACTGAGCGATCATTTCATTTCATTGTTTCTTTTTAAGGGTCTGCTCAAGGACTGTGAAGGATTGGAAATCCAGAGGAAACAACCCTAAAATGTCGGGTACTTGTACATGTCTTCCTGACAAACAGGTAAGATTGTGTCACATAGACTATGTTTATAATTGTGTGCAGAGGAAAATAGATGCATGTTTATGTGTTTCTTGTGCATATCTTTTTTGTCATGTTGTAAGTTAAGTTTCTTTCATATGCTGCAGGTTTGTGATGCAGGAAACTATCAGCCGCCCCATAAGAAGATCCCCTCATCTCAGACTGTTTATAACCTGAGCGGCATCAATCTGGAGAACTACCTGATATTCACAGGCAACGATTTCATCAGGAACAGGTGAATAAAGCCTGTATTTACATCAGTCGCAAAGTACTTGACTGCATTTTGCTATATTTTGAGTCATGTTAGAGACTGGTAGAATAAATGAAGTGCTTTTCATCCATGCAGCATATTAATACCATATATTAGTTGCATTTTGTATTTTTTGTACATCATTTGTAGTCATTCTAAAATAACACATTTTAACACATAACACATTTTCTCACTAAGTTTTCCCCTGAAGCATCTTGTTTTGATCGATACTCAATAATCCTGTTTTTTCAGGTATGGTGGCTTTGCTTTTGGCAAACCACTCCCCTTGGACTTACAAATAGATCTTAAAGCTGTGCCCAAAAACCGAACATTATCTAAGGTAAGTTGAGCTTCTGCCTCTCTGCTGTCTCGTTATCACTTCTCTGCACTGTTATGTGATGGAAATGTAAAACCTGACATCCTAGTTAACATTCTTTCGGTGCATGTTAGACCTTGAAGATGGGGCTGTATTGTTCTACCATGAGTGTCATCATAAGTATGCTTCACTGCAGCAATCGTGCCCCTGTTTTAGAGTTGAAATATCCTTAGATGACTGCATCTTTGGCACTCTGGTTTCAAAACTCTTGTATTATGTCGCAGAGATGACAACTTGCAATCCCTGACATGTGCCACTGTGTGTGATGTTTTCTCCATATATTCATATATATATATATATATATATATATATATGTATTTGTTTGTATGGTTGCATGGGTGTAGGTCTGGTTCAACCCTGAGGGCCACCACACCATGCCAGCATATTTAAACAGCCTCAACAATATCATCCTACGCGCCAATCTTCCAGCTGACAAGGATCCAAGAGAATATGGTAAGCACTAGCTGCCAACGGAAAAAAATTAAAATAAACGAAATGTAAAGCTTGGGTGACAAGGAAAATACATTTTAATTTTCTCTTAAGGAGTATAAAGACACCAAAGGTCTTTTTTGATGTGCTTATGTTTTTCCAGTGTCATCCTTGCATCCTTTAAAGCACAGGTGTCAAACATAAGGACCGTGGACCAAAACTGGCCCACCAAAGGGTCCAATTCAGCTCAAGGGATGAATTTGTGAAATGTAGAAATTATACTGGAGATATTAACAATCGATGCTGTTAAATTTTCCACATACAGAATACCATACTTTCCAGACTATAAGTCATTATTTTTTTTCTTGCTCTGAACCCTGCGGCTAAGAACACGATTAGACTCGAGTATAGATTTTTTTTTACAGGCTAACAGCCTTCAGGGGGCGCTCTTAGCAGGAAGTGCAAAAGCAAGGCAGACAAGTGGAAGAGGTGATGTGCTCAGGAAGACGCTAGTTTTAAGCTTAACTCATTCACACACCCTCATCATGGAAAACGCATGAACAAATGCCTATGTATAAACACTGAAGAAGAGGAGTTCAATGGTTTCAGTGGCAGGAGGAAGATGGAGATAGAGATCAATGACTTTTCTGGTTTTTTACCAGATGTTTAACTGCCGTGTTACAGGCAGTGTTTGAAAAAAAGGAGTGAAAATATGTAATAAATATTTAAATAATCTTTCTGTTTACCATCTTTCTGTGTAAATATCTCATGTTACAATGTGGACACCTGCGGCTTATAATCAGATAAGACTTAAAGTCAGAAGCTTAGATTTAGATGCAGCTAATATTGAAGTGCGTCTTATAGTCTGGAACATACGGTAATATGATCTAAAGTGGATCAGACCAATAAAATACCATCATAATATCCTATTAATAATGACAAATCCACATTTTTTAAAATTGTTTTATTAAAAAATACAAGGTTTACATTTATAAACAAATATGAACAATCTGCAATGTCTCAAGATAAATAGTGTTGTGTAATATTCTGCCTGTTACTAAATGTTTTGTGTATTTGTACAGACACAGTGATCTATAAGTTCTAATCTACATATGTAAATGACAAACTGAGATATAATAATATAATTAATTTTGTTCATGTTATTCACATTTTCATCAAGATCTTTTAATTAGGTTTCGCAGTATAATAATACAAGTGTAGTGCTGAATCTGAATCAGTACAGAAATCTGAAGAATATCAATCGCAGCTATAACACCATAGGAAAAACAGAATAAAAAAAAACAGACAGTACATAAAATAATCCCTCCTCAGTCATTGCCAGTGCACTAGACACAGTAAAGGATCAGTATCACAACAGAAACCTGTGCTAGGAGTAAGTGCAAATTGAGCAGTGTTGTTAAACTGCACCTAAATATCAAGCATTTACAAGGTCTGGAATGTTTTGAGGAAGGAACCCCACACTTTCTGGAATTTCCCATTTGATTGCTGAAGCATATTTTTCTCATTTTTAAAGGAATTTTGTATCTGTAATTTTTTTTTCTCCTCCTTTCACTGCTATTATTTGACTGGTTTAGTCCACGTCAGATGATATTGGGCTGAATGTGGCCGCTGATGGATAATGAATTTGACACCTATGTTCTCTCTCTCTCTCTTTATGCTTGATTCATGCAGATAAATAGCAGTGTGTGGTTATTAGATAAAAGATCTGCTGTGGAATGGTGGAATGTCTCTGTAAACTAAATCTAAAGAAAGCTGTAAACAGGGTGTTTACTCATGGTTCATTTCACTGGATTAAAGCCAGGGGGTGCTGTGTGTCCTTTAGAGTCACATCACTATGCATGAGGAATACTGATGAGTGCTACTCTCAGGGGAGATGTGCTAAAGAGAACGAGGCTGGCCCACGTTTTCAGTACTCTTTCGGCTCTGTGTATCACCCTGACCATCTGCCTTCAGGCGGATCTACACAAACACACACGCACATACACACGAGCTCACATAAGGAAATGCGCACTAAAACATACAGCTTATGCAGAGTAGTACAGGCACGCACAGATTCACACAAATTTCTCCCCTTAGATGATAAAAGTGCTTGAGGGTGGAGGGCAGTCATTTAAATGTTAGCTCCAAATTCACAGTGGTGACCGGAGGTGTCAGGGGTGGAGGTCCGGAGAGATTACGTTTTTGTGGTGATGGTTTATCTCTCAAATGTTGTCCCCTAACCCTCCCTTTGTGATGTATAGTGTCCACTCAGGGTTAGGACTATTTACAAGTCCCCGTTGGACTGTTGGGCTTTCATTCCCATTCTTCCCACACTGTTTTTTTTATACCTTCACCTCCCACTGCTACATCCGTGTCATCACTACTGTCCATTACTGCAAAGATTGCTCCCACCTGCAACACTGTTTTTTTTTTTTTTTAATTGAAAACCTGTCTGCTCCATCCCACGGGGGAGGATATACAGTTACTCTAGTGTTTAATTAGTCACCTTCAAAAGTTGTGAACTGAGAACAAAGTAAAGAGACAGAATCAGCTAATAAATGAAGTTTGTAATTGACCCCATGTGGGGTCGCCTGGAAATTAAATGGGGTCAAATGAAATTTCTATTAATTGATAGAAATTTAAAAAAAATAAATAATAGACCATACAAATAAAAAATATATGGGGAGTTGACAGACAATCACAATGTATAAAAGACAAACTGTGAAGCTGAAAGTGAAGCACTGTGGTACTGTTTATCTGTCAAGTGTTCACTGTGGTCGGTTTCAGACGCTGCAGCTCTTTCATGATTCAGTTTAATTATTGTTTGTTCAGTATTAATTATCCTTATAAATCCAAGTAAAATCAAGTTCTCACTTTTGTGCAGTAATCTGAACCTGGCTTTTCTGCCTCAGTCCATAATAATATACATTATATAGACTGAATATCATCTAAAATTTATGTCTATTTGCAACATAGTATAGCAAACTATTACATGATCAAAAATGAATTAATTTTAGCAAAAGAATGTGTTCATTTTGAATGTCTGGGGTGGGCAGAAATTTGTGATTATTAAAATGAGGTCATGAGACAAATAAGGTTGGAAATCACTGGGATAAAGTTAGGTGTAATAAGCTTTGGATTCTGTTGTTCAAATAAATAAATAATAATAATATATTTTATTTGGTGGCACTGTTTAAATCACCCAAGGTCACCTTAATAAAAAGCATAAAATAACAGCATCAAACATAATTAAAATAAAACATCAGCTGGAAAACTAGTGTAGTGTACAGTATCCAGTCAAAGTGAATAGCAAGGATGAACATATGAAATAAGCTAAATATGAATCATGATAATATGGAAACACCTCTTAAAAGCCTTATTTTATATCAAATAAATACACAGAGATCCTGTTAAGCAGATGCAGTGGGCGCTAATTAGCTAAGATGCTAACATTCGCTACCAAACTTCCTTATTTTCTCATTTAATCCTTGTAACTTCACTTATCAGCTCCATCATCTTCCTCTAAACTGGATCATCACATGTGAACTTAATGGAATATTTCCTTTGTCCATCTGAGAATCTTAATTTTTTTCGTTTCACAAAAATGGACATTTGCTGAAATCGCCACTTTGGCCGTAGTTTCAGAAACCTTTGTTTTCAGTGTATGTGCTCGTCATTGTCGTGCAAACAAAAGGCACAAATGCAGAGAAATGTAAAGGTTCTCTCAGATTTCACCTTTTTGGTCAATACTTATGCTTTGCTTCGTTTAGCCCTTTAGATCATTCATCATTCATAGACTGAAATAAGTCCATCAAAATCAATCCAACAGCATCAGGTTAAGACAGTAAGAGCTTAAATGTTCTAAAAAAAAAAAAAAATTTACCTTTTATGCAAAAATATTCTCATTACGGATAAGGATCCAAAACCCACATCTTGAGCTGTCAGACTTCAGAGCTTCATAATGTTGTGTTAATGGGTACACGTTGACATTGGTATGAGCCATCAGCTCTACCAGAAAGGCATTGAGAGTACAGGCTGCTTTAGAGCTGCTGAGCGTTGGGTGATCCCACACTCTGAGCAGAAACATGCAGGGGAGGAGCACTTCTTGTCTGAGCATCTCGAGGACTCTGTACGTGGAGGCAAAATGATAAAAGAAAATTCAATTTCCTTTGTGTGCACTGGCAAATGAAATCATCTTGTGCTATATTTTTCAATTGACTGTGTCCCAGGCTAAAAGAGCATCATTGCTCATTTGGTTGCTGTGCTGAAAAATAGTCTGTTTCCCTGTTGTTTTTCTTTTCCTAACAAAATACTCTTTATTTCTATTACAGCCATTTCAGTTTCCAGTCATCCCTATTTTGGCCGACGAGATGATGAAGATTCAATGTAAGGACTCTGCTTCTGAACTAACATATACAACAATAATAACGATTATAATGAAGGTCTTTTTTCTTCTAATTAGGACAACAAATTAAAGTTAACCCTCACCAAAAGAAATATAGCTCAAGCTAACGATTGTAAGCATCCTTCCTCCATTTCAAGGCATCAAAATCAGGATGGACTCAGGGCAGGGAGCTACATGACAGAAGTATTTACCCATATTTGATTTTCTAAATGGATTTCTCTGAGCTTGCACTATTGATTAGACTCCCAATATAATGTGTGTTTACCCCGAAGGTGGCTCAGAGGTGGATTGATTCCATCCCACTTCCCAAAATGAGTTAATTTAAAACACTCCCAATGTAGCTTTAGATGCCCAGCCTCAGCAATGAGTGTTGGTGCTACGTACATGTATGTATGCAAATATACAGAGGATCAAATTAACTTAATTAGTATGAGAGTGGATTGAGTGGAGGCTGGAGCTTCACAGTGATCTTCCCTCTTTGGTAGAGATGATGATATTCACAGATTCACCTCAGTGCAAAAATGCTGTCGATGTGATGATGATTAAAACATGTGTATTTTGCATTAACCCATACAGACCCAAAACTACTTTTCTGGCCGTTCCCAAAAGAATTTTTGTCTTTCCTAAGTAATTTATCACCATTTATTATGATATTACCCTATGTATTTAGCATTTTTCACCGTACATTATGTATTTCCTTGTATTTAATCCCCCTATAGTTAGAGAGTAAATTAAAATGTTATTATCAAAACAGAGAAAACTGAAGAAAAATGACTTTTTCAGCGGATATATCCTAAACTGAGCATAAAACAAGTGTCTCTAGCCATTGTCATTGATCCAACTCCATGGTTTTTACTGATGAATCAATGTTGTAGATGATGACGGTGTTTCCACGGTAACTACAGAGCCTCAGAACATCCAAATGGGTCATATATGATGACTATAAATAGATGATGAACAGTATTTTACACTAATTATTTACATGTATTGATAGGATTAGTTGATCAACAGATATTAAACATTTTGTATTTATTTTGGTTGCTAGTGGGTATGATACATTGTTTATAATGCCTTTATGTGAGTAAAATGTCATTTTACTAATATAGGCACCAAAGAACATGCAGCAGTTAATGAATTTGTGTGCAGAGGTGGTAGAGGCGCCTAAACAGAGGTGTAACAGCTTGAGCATGGCAAAACTTTGATATTTTGTGCAAGTTAATTATGTGCCTCACATTCATTCTGGAATCTTGAAACAGTTTTCATCTTATTCTTGGAAAATCATTTAATCACATAAGGGCAAGAAAATAAAAACAGTTCTAATTGGCGACATGGTGCAACTTGGTATATTCTGAACCGATTCTTACATCCTCCAATAACTCAAAGTTTTAGGAACCCACTCATTTTACCATGAAATGGACATATTCACACAGAATTTAATGACCTGCAGTTAAAAACAAATTCAATAAATGTTGCCAATTCAGAGGGTAATACAAACATATAAATATAAATATATATATTTTAATTTCAGAGATCTTTGCTGGTGCTGCTATATTTAATATTATGTTAAAATATCAAGTAATTTAAAGTGAAAGCGCTGTCCTTGTGCACCCTGTGGACCAGACACAGGCCAACTGTACTGAAAGGTCAATAAGAAGCAGCATAAATGAGACACTGACTGTTTTTGGTGCTCAAGAAGCAAATATACTATGTGATTTGCTTTCTGCTTTAGGACAGCAAAAGAAATGAATACATCTGCATCAGATTGAACTATACAGCACCATATTCTGTTGGATATGCATCGAATACTAATGTTTTGAAATAGCCATTTTACTGATAGCTGTTGTAGATATTTATGTTATTTTGATGAGGGTATTTTAAATTCTGCGTTTGGCATCCTCTTTTAGTTTATCCCAATGTGTCAGGAAGGGCATCCAACGTAAAAATCAAAATCAACATGCGAAGGTGATTCGCTGTGCTGACCCTGAAAAGGAAAAAGCTGAAAGAAATCATCATCATATATATGTATATTTTTATTTATTTATTTATTTATTTATTCATTTTTTACACACAAAAAAAGAGGAAAAGTTGACATTTACAAAGTATTATGCTGTTATTTTACTGGTCCGGCCCAATTGACATCAAATTGGGCAGAATGTGGCCCCTGAACTAAAATGAGTTTGACCATCCAAGACCGTCCCAAGCACCTTCTGTCAGGGTAGGTATGAGCACAGCTGTATAACACTGCACACCAACAGCAGCCACTATCATCGGTGAAATGACTTCCTCTTTGCCGTATCACATGTGTATTACATTGGCCTCACTCATGTAGCTATCTGAAAGCTGAAGGCAAAGTGTATGTGAAACCCTTCTCCTACAGGTGTTACTCTGCTATTATATAAAGCCTGCAAGTACATAATAACCCCTTTTTCTCAAGTGACATTCTGCTTCCTCACTTGATGTATTGATTTGTCTCAGCCGTGTTAAAGATATAGCCAGCTTATTACTCCAAATGTCTCCTTCTCACAGTACGGTAGCTTTGCCGTTGGGAGACATTCTAAGGCTATCTTGGCCACACTGATAACAAGCCTGTTCAGTCGCTGCTGCTGATTCTCCTTTGTAGTTACTGCTACCCTAAAACGGCCACCACATATCCCTCCCTCCTTCTCATTCATCCGCTCTGCCAGCTTCATCCTCATCCCATTTTTCAGCATCATGCAGCTTATTCTGTCGCTTGATGATTTAGTGATCAGGCCAAAAGACTGATGTTGAATGTAGTAGCATGCAGGATGGACAACAGAGCGCAGTATTCTTGAAGATGAACATATAGCTGCGTTGAGGTAAAGAATATTTGGATGAAATATTTGTTTTTTAAGTCATAAAGACCCAAACAGCCAACGCTGAGCAAAATCATCTACCGATTTAAAATGTTTAACATCTTCTGATCCACTAAACCTATCAATACATGCAAATAATTGGTGTAAAATGCAATTGTCATCTTTGTGTGGTCATTAGATATGACCTATTTTGACATTCAGATGCTTTGTAATGAATGTGGAAACACCGTCATTGTCTACAACATTGATTCACCAGTTAAAATATTGCCATTTATCACCAGTTTCTTAAATGACAATGGATGGTGACACTAGGTTTATGTTCAGTTAATGATAACTTTGTTCAGTCACTTATTCTTCAGTTTTCTGGCATAATAATCCTCAACTGTAATATAAGGTTTTATGGACATCTACATGATGATACGTGAATTAAATATAGGAAAATACCTGATTTTGATGAAAAATGTAGATGATAATATTTTAATAAATGGTAAATAAAACACTGTAGAAAGGTAAAATAGAAGGAAATATTCATTTTTGTAAGTGCAACAAAAGTAGCACTGGGTCTTTATGAGTTAATGCAGTAGTTCTGCATTGGGATAAGGGGTGGGGGGGTCAGCAAGAGGCTCATGACGCTGTTAGTGGTGTTTTGTTCCAAAAAGATTGAGAAACATAGGGGTTAATGGATAGGGTTGAAAAAGTACTGGGATCAAAGCCTGAGCTGGGTGTCTGGGGTCTAGTCTGGACGGTAGACGATGCAACTATTCAACAGAACTGGTGTGAACTTATACTCTACACGAAGCCATCTGTTTCTTTTACACTCATACATTGAGGCACAGGCATCTCTTTTAGAATAGCTGTATTATTATTAATGGGATTCTGTTTATTGCAAGCCACTTCAATAGTTCAAATGAGTTACATCTCAGCAGGGAGCGATACGATAGAGAGGCGGGTTTCAGAGAGGGATTACATCAGGTTGGCTCATTAAAAATGAGTCAGCAGCAAAAAAAAAAAAAAAAGAGTCAGCAGGGTGTTTGCTTTTTGTCCACTAAACCTGTAGGTTCTGTATGACATAGCTAATAATAATAGTAATAATAATAATAATACCCAATAAACTCATGATTTAGAGCAGTAGTTCTCAAACTTTTTACAGTGGAGTACCCAATGAAATATACTTTTTTAGCCAAGTACCCCTGAACTCTTGCTTCAGCATTTTTGATTGAAAAAAAATTGGCAAAATTTGTTGCTCTGCCAAAAGTGTCTGTTTACATTTTCAAAACGTTGTAAATAAACAACAACTGTCATATATAATTTTAGATCATTTACACTGCAAACATATTGTCATTTTGGGTTACATCCTTTTAAAGGTATGATTCGTTTCCGTTTCCATTTTTTTTTTTCTATCTTATCAATACACCTTGTATTACAACATTATTTAGAACAGAACATGGGGTGTTCAAAAAATTACTAATAAAATTACTAATATATAATAAATGAATACATATTAATACATAAATAATAATTTTTTAAAGTAAATTTTGTGTGCAAAATATAAACTGAGAAGTGACATCTTTCATGGATTGAAATGAATTGATCATTAATTAATAAATGAACCTTTCATTAAGAGAAACAAATTGCTTAGCTACTCAAATAAACTCACTTTGAATAATATAAAGTAAAAATGTCCTCAAAGCTTAAACAAGATGATTGACAAAATTGTTATATGAATGTATTTATTGGTTTATATTACAGCATTAATTAATTATAATTCAGCATTCTCATTATTTATTTTGTATTCGGTACATGATGACTTAATTAATGTATTTTTACCCCCCTGATTTAGAGCATTATTATACTGTACCTCAACACAATTGGCATCTATTGGGGGGGGGGGGCTTCACTGTATACCATCCCCTCTCGCTTCTCATTCTTGTCATCTCTATTGTAGCCCTATCTAATAACTTCTCTCATCTCTCTTTTTTCTTGCAGTGTCCAAGGAATGCTCCAGATCCTCATCGCCATGTGTGTTCTGACAGGGTATTCAATCACAACAGCCAGCTTCGCCATCTATGAGGTCAATGAGCACCACACCGGCTCCAAGAGGCTCCAACACATTGCTGGAATCAGTGAACCACTGTACTGGGCCGTTAACTTCTTTTATGACATGGTAACATCTTCCTCTAACTTAACAACTCATCGTCTCAGTAATTATTGTTATTAAGTGGCTTCATTAAAACCCCTAAGTGACAAAAAATATCCGCAGAAAAAAGCTAAAGATTAGAACTAGGGCTGTCAAAAGATTAATTTTCTTGATCGCAACTAATCTCAGAAATTTCATAGTTAATTTTGCAGTAAGACCGTTCGAATCTAAAGTTAAACCCACAATGCAAAGTATTTCTGACCATTGTGTCTTAAATC
>JAPSES010043848.1:0-12152 GCA_029822895.1 Maxillicosta whitleyi
TGGGTTGCTACCCCCCCCCCCCCCCCCCCCCCACACACACACAAAAAAAAAAACCCCAAAAAAAATTGTTGGATTTTGGCAGGTTTATCTTCCTATTATTCAAGACTCATAAGGACTCTCGTGGCAGAGTTCCTAAAGGGTGAGTGGTTTTAAAATCTAATTTGTGTCCTCATCTATTAAAATGTGAGCCAGGAACCTCTTCAGGGATGGACGGACTGGGCAATGTGTTGTTGTGAATATGTTTGAGTAAGGTTATCTAAAGGTCCAATTTGTGAGATTTACCAACAGAAATGGAATATAGTAATAATATAGTATTCATCAGTGTATAATCAACTAAAAATACAAATAGTTGTGTAATTTCCTTAAAATGAGCCAGATGTAGAAATCACTTTGGTTTAAAACATTTTTCCAACCTGGCTCTCATCTGTAACAATCATCTTTTCGTCTCATCCAATACATTTAGCTTGTGGAATAGACTTAGAGGGTGTTATCACTACCTTTTCCTGGCTCAGGCCATTTCCAATACTTCCAACTCTGACATTTCAAACCATGTTTTCCAGATCAAATGCACTAATATCTAGGTATCTTTTCATGTCCCAATTTTGGCCCCAATATTTTATTAAAAATTCATTAATTTTGGGATGTCTCAGAGCAAGAGTATAATTATTTTCACATTTATTTACTATTTAGGTCATCATTAGGTACATCCTGGTGGGAAATCTAAATTTCTCTTTTACTATTGGGTCTAAAAAAAAAAGCTGATATTTTGGTCATTGGTTATTGACTGTACATGGTCATTTTAACTTGATAAAACAACAAACCTAATGGTGGCCTAGACTTGTGCACGACATTTTATATGTGCCTCAGGGTGTATTTTAAATCAATATCATTCTCCGTGTGCTGTTCACAGAATCATGGGACATTTAAAAAAAAAAATCTGTTCCATGTATGAGAAAAACAACCAGAACTACTTGGGCTTTCGTTGTCTGTATGAAAACATGTATGAAAAGTTTCTCATTTGATATACAGTATAATGACCAGTTCTATGCATCCTAGTCACTGTAGAAATGTTTGGCAATTAATGTTTTAAAACACAATGTACATTTCTTAGTATAATTATCTGAAAACAACAGCAGAGAATATGTGATGATACTGGTCGTGATGCATCACGACAAACAGGACTGCTGTCTTAATTCTGTTAAGTATCACTTAATGTTTAGTGTTTTTGTTTTGTACATATACATTATTTAAATATCTGTCTCAGGAGAAAAACACATTTCCTCATCAAGCCTTTACCAGATAAGGTACGCATGAAATGAAAACCATTACTTTTCAGCCTCCGATTTTGAAAGAAGCTGTTTATCACAGATAATTAGCACGATACATTAGCGCCAACATCAACACTTCATTTCAGAACGTGGAGAAGTTCTACTCTAAAAAATAACTTTTGTAACTCAGCAGCATATAATTGTGTTTTCATTGTGTTTCAATATCACTTTTAATTAAATAATTCAGTCCAACTTGAAAGAAGGTAAAGAAAGACATCACTGGCTTCTCATCTGACAACATGTAGAGAGAAGCAGAAAAAAAAAAAATCACCTACAGTATCTGTAATCTGTAATGACATTTTATTTGTATAAAATGAAAAAAAAAAATCAAGCTTTTCTCCAGTTCCACTTTATGCCATTCTAATCTTTACATCAAATCTCTGCCAAGAAAGGCTCATCTTAATCAAGATGAAGCTTTCCATTCTCATGAACCAATCAATTCACGCTCTGGTCAATAGCAGCACAAACGGTAGAAATCCAATATATTCAGCTGAGCTGTAGAAAACGACTCTGAACAGCAAGACAGTGAATGACAACAGCTCAATAAGTCATCAGAAATAATTTAACTCCGTATGTATCCTAATCCAAGTGTAGAGTTACCCTTTAATGTTCAAATAACAGTGGATATTTTCAGAAGCTGGATTCTGATGGAAAATCCTTCTTAATAAGCAGAGTGGTGAACCGAACGAACAGGGAAACTGTGAGAGAATATGTTGGGATGTAGAACGCATTTAAATATGCATGTAAGTCAACACCATCAGGCCTCCTGGTGCAACCTAAACTGACACTTTTACCTTCCCAACCCAGGAGAGACTGAGTAATCTCAAAGTCCGTTCATGATATTGGATGTAGAGACTCTACCGCTACTTGTGTTTGTTCTTATAAATAATACATAGTTCTTCCCTGCTCCTTGTTCATGACCCGCAAAATTGCCTACCACGCACGTCCGGTAGGTAGCAGCACCCAAACAGTGCATGAACGCGATAAAGGAGGCAGGCAAAGAAACAGAGCATAGACTGATTCTATTTTGAAAATTATTATGTGGATGTGACCCTGGGGACTTGCAAATCTAAAGGCAAGTCAGGAGGGGCGGCGGAAGGTTACCGCTGCGAAGGGAGCCCCGACTGGGTCAGAACAATCACAGGGTCGAATACAAATGTATGCGGCCTGAATGGAAATGGGAGAGCTACACAAATTAGCCAATTAGGAAAAGGCATTAAACCTGAGACATGACATAAACACGGGAAGTTGGAATATTTTAACGTGTAAACCTCATCTTTCTGCCTTTCAGACTTTCAATAACAAGAAAAAAAGGCAAACACAGATCAGCGACTTACAGGAATAAGTCTACATCATGTAATTACCCCACGTTAGGGTTTATGTTAATACACAAACATCAGAAACAACCATTCAACATAGAGAAATACAAATCATTACAATTCCAGTCATGCATCAGCTGTATGCAAATGTTTCACTCGCTTGTGGTCTGACTACATGTTGGCTGATTGACAGTGTTGCATGCATGTGCAACTTTTAATTAATGGCAATTAGGCTGAGAAGTATGACTGTCAAAAAATTGGTTCTTGCTGCCAAAAAGAATGAAAAAAAAAAAAACATCTAAATGCTGAGTGGAATACCAAATGATGAATAGCCTTGTGATTTTGTTGCACAGTATATATTAGATCTAGTTAGTTCTGGATTCACATTGATGCAGATTCACTGAAGAACTTGACTTTGCATGATGTTCTTCCAACTTGTGAGGTGTGAGACTCGACCTGATTCTTACGTGGGTGTTTTATCAGTCCTAGTTGAAAGGGCAAAAAAAAAAAAGAATCATACCACTGTAAAATTGTTATTAAACTAATACCAACAGCAGCACCAGCTTCAAGTGTGACACTTGAATTTGCCTTTGACAAATGAAAGTGAACATTATAGCACTGCCAAGAGTTAATGGTTACTTTGACCTTTTATTACTTCATTGGGTCATTATCCTACTAAGAACCTTCCATGTTACTCTGGCTCATTTTTCTTTCTTTCTTCCGGTAGTTCTTTTTTTGTGTGTGTAAAGCCTGATAAATCTGCCATTTCCTCAACTTTCTGTAATACGCCAGAAAATCCAAATTATATATTTTTTTAAAAAGTGTTTTTTTTTTGTTTGTTTTTTTTACCCGAAATGAACCAAACCATCTTTCAATTCATAGTTCATTCACCCCAGGGCCAAGGCTTTCCATGTCTGCAACTTTGATTGATAAGCTTTAGTGTGTGAAAATATCCTAATACCCAGCCCATATTAATGTGGCTTTGTAAAACAGATCATTTTTTTGTACCTTAACCATACTTTTACTGGACTACTTTACTCATCCTTCATTGTAGAAACTATCCCTATACAGTCGAGAACCCAACAATGACTACAAAGGCCAAACAAGGCAGAAAACGCCTGTAGGTGCCAATCATGTACATCAATGTTATGGAACAAATAGCTCTGAAGAAACATCTGAGCATGTGCAGTGACATTATTTTTCTGGTGATTATTATGGTAGTAGAAATGCTGACTTCCAGAGATAAAACACACAAAGGTTTCCCTTCCACTTCTCATCAGTAATAACCCCGTACTGGAACCTGACCCACCAGCTGCTGGTTTGACCTGACCAAATCTAAAATGTGGTTTCTGGTGTTTTTTAAGCTAAAGTTGTAACTGCTAGAGCTGCCCAAAAGTAAACGAGACTTCACTAGCATTTTGGCTCATGAGGATCCACGGGTTCCAGATGTGGTAGTTTCTATAATATTGTGTATTTATGCATTCACCGCATTTGTCCTGCAGTCACCGCCAAAGATTTGTGGGCATAGCAATGTGATTATAAGGTCATTATATTCTAAAATTACTAATATCGCCAAAAATATTAATCCTATCTACTTGTGGTTTTCGCTAGTCTCTTCTTTGACCAAAAATACATAAGTACATATTACAAACTGTAGCAGTCAGCTCTTTAACAGATTTTAAATTCCCGGAAACACACACACACACACACACGCAGTCTTTAATAATATAGATGTGTTTGACATTGTTGTCATTGCTGATATACAGGATGTCCCAAAAAATGTAGACACACTTAACATAATTGTAAACTAGGTATTTATTATAATTGTATAATTTTCCAAATGTAAAAGCATTTACAAATATCGTTTTACTGTTTTTTCACCGCCTGCTTTAAAACTGATGTCTGTTCTGGTCCAGACACTGCTGACAACACGAAGCTATGGGATCTCACACATCACAAATCAATCCCCCTGGTATTTGCATGCATTCATGTTCAATGGCTGCTTCTTAGAATGAATTTCCTTTCTTCAATGTGTAGTCTGGCTAATTATTGACTTCAATGGGTTTAATCTACAAAAAATTCATAAACAATTTACTTATCAACTGCTAAAGGGCATATACATTTTTTGGGACACCCATAGGATAGAATATCTTCATTGTCATTGTGACAATTGCAACAAAATTAAAAGTGCCAAACAATCTGTAAATCATATAAACCCTACTGTAAAAATACAAATAAAAGCAGCTAAAATAAATACGTTTTGGGTAAAACAAATAGGTAAATAATAGGACTGTTTGCACACACAAACATACATTCTGTCATTGCATTGATCCCTTTAAAACATATTACATATCCGATGTGGTTTTTTGTGGTGTGGTGACATGTTGGCTAAAAACTGATGCATGCATCTTATGCAACTGGAGAAATACACACATCCAAGTGCAATACCACTGTTTACAAAGTCCTCTCTGTCCATGCCCACATGGATATACACAGACCAGATTTAATTTTTTTTTTTTTTGTACCTAAATTGCAGTTTCAGTTTGGATAAGACACCCAAAAATATCCACAATAAGTATGATCCCATCTACTTCTATCTGAATTTAAAGTTGAAAATGCTATTTGTAAATATACTCATATGGTTCAGGGACTGGAATAGAATTACACCAACCAGACCACATTTGGAGGTGGTCAGGCTCACATCATCATTAGATAACTGTCAGCTGTAAATGCAATCTGTCCAACCTGACCACAATCTAAATGAAAAAACAAACAATGCAACCACACATCATATCTGTGTGCAGGGACTGAGACACGGCTCATCGTGTTCTGTGTGACAGAGATTAGCATTAGCACTTTGATCCATCATAGAGATATCCTGTTATGTTGTCAGACAACAGGATGAATATCAAACAGCAATTAAACTACAGCCCACCAAGATGACAAGCATCTCCAAGCTGCTGTGTCCTTATTTTCTAATCACGGTTTTGTTTGTAAATTAACTAATGTAACATTCATAAAGGTTAATGACAACAGTTCGGCTATATTTACATTTTAAATGATCAATAACAGATCTACACGTGAGTGAATGAACGGTTATTTGTGCATTTATGTCAGTAGTACAAGGAACTGCCAACCTGTCCACAGTGTATCACCATCACCCAATGTCAGCTGGGATATGCTCCAGCCCTTTGTGACCAGATGAATGAATGAATAAATGAATGAATGACGTGATCATAGACAAAATTTGGGAACACTTAAAGCTGCTCTCATTCACTCCTTTGCTCACATCATCACCCTGTCATATCCAATCCCAGTGCAGCCTGCACCTTATAGAGGAAACATGAATGCTATGACTCTTGGGTTTATTGTGATAATGAACTGAGTTGCACATTGAGTATGAAAAAGAGGGTCTTTTGGGTAAGAACAGCCTTGTCTTTAATCATCTGACACATTTTTTACTAAAGCAACATTTTAGTTGCATGAGGGCTTAGAATCAAATCCTTTCAGTGTCAAAAGACAGTGTGACTTACTACTTCTCCTTATGTTTCACACTACATTTCCACTGTTAAAGCAGGAGGAGAATCAAATATTCACAGAAATCATCAAACACACTTTTTCGACACATTATATTTTTGAGGACAAACATTAAAATTCATCGAATGTTACAGTCTGATCGTCTCATTTCTTTTTACCTCACATATACATGCAGGGCTGTTAGCAACAGTTGCCGTCTGCTGTTGGATTTATTCATACTGCAGGATTGGTATGAGTTCTGAGAGGGTAATTAGGGCTGAGACATTGTATAAGCTGTCAGACTCAAAGGGTGCGGACCAGACGGCTTGGGGATACAAAACAACTACTGTATCTTTTAATTGCAAGACCAGCGTCTTCTATTTGGTTAAACACTTTGAGGTAATATTGAATGTAGGCTGTTGAATAAATACCTTTTGAAAGCTGTTTATTGAAAGATGAGGATTAATTGTGTTAACCATGTGCTGCAGCTGAATGGGCACAACTGTTAGTCAAACTCAGGATACAAGGACAAAGCAATGAAGGCTGCAAGGACTAATAGGAACTCCCTAAATGTACAGAGCGGGACTACACATATAAATAAAGATATGTAAACATAAGTCTGAGAGATATTCAACCTTAAATAAACTGTTTATTAGAAATTTATAGACATTCATGTCTTATTCTGAATGACCATATTTGACAAATACCTACCCATTTACACAGAGTTTTCCTTCAATAACCTCTTTAGGACAGGAACTAGAATAAGACATTTTTCTGAGCATGAATCATGATTTAGATATACTTAAGGGTGGGTCTACGGGCACTTCCACACAGCGTACCTGAGTTCATATTTGAGTATGTTTGACCCCAAAGTCTGCTTACTTTTATCCATGTGAATGCAACCAATCCATGCTCGAGTACTTGAGTCCAGTTGAAAAAATAATCCTGGGTACAGACTGCTCGGACACCCGGCATGGTACGTTGCCATGTAAATGCGATCTATGCCCAAAACTGGATGTGACCTAATCACCACTCCAGCAACGGAAGTGAATTAATCAACATGAGACCATCAACGGTGCTGCTGTTGTCTCCTGAAAAAGCGTCAGATCAGGTTTGTCTTCTTGACCAAACCACTCTGTAATATATCAGGGAAAACAAAAGTTGTTCTGCTTCACTTGGAGACGGGTCATTATTCCGAAGGCCCATTGGTCCAAAGGTTAAGGTTAGGGTTAGCGTTAGCCTAACCCTAACCCCCTGCCTCCTCCCCACCCCCCCAAAAAAACCACCAAGCAATTTTCAGACCAATGGAGCTTCGGACCAATGGATAGTCACCGCTTCACTTTGCCTCAAACAGGCTAACAGATAGAAAAGTATGCCGTGTGAACAGAACAGTCACTCAGTTTGATGACATAAAGGTTCGTCTTCTTCTGCCTTCTGCATTTGTTGAATAGCGACAGAATTCCTTCCACACCGCCACCTACTGTTACTGTAACACCCACTTGTACTCAGGCATAGTCCACAACCTCTGTGGGAAAGGTGTGAACATATTCAAGTATGGTACAGACCTGGTACGTTGTGTGAAAGAGCCTTAATAAATAGGGAAAACTCCAGGAAACTATAACAACACTTAATAAAATACGATTTGTTCTTATGTATATAATTAAAAACAATTAAGTGTGTCATTTTAAGCACAGTTGAAATGTATTAACTCATGCAGATCAAAGTTACTTCATTAACAAGATCTCACTTTAGAATAGGTTACTTAGAATAAACAAACTACTTAACTGAATAAAATGCCCTAACATGGATATTTTGTCTCCTTTTTAAAGGAAAGATTCGGTTCACATTATCTTCATTTACAAAATATCTCTGTTCACACAACAGTGCAAAACTAACAACAAACAGGTAAACCACTGTTTGTGTCAGACTCTGAACTGTGGATAATAGTAGACGTAGTAGACGGTGAGAATTTAATCTGACATAACTATGTACTGAGGTTACCAACTCAAAGCAATAATGGACATGAGAAAAATGAGTAAGATGCCACCGTATTCTGTCTGATTTCTTTGTCCATACAGAGTTTCAAAATATCTTTACATTGGAAAGTGCTGTAAAAACATCTCAGCCTTTGTGACTTAATACATAGTTTACGTGTGGACCAAATGTCGAGAAAACATATTTTTCAAAATATTCCCATTAGTGTGGACGGTGCACAAGACTGGAAATAAAACTAGCAGTGAAAATATGGAATTTTTACCTGACATAAAGGGGAAAAAATGAAGGAAAAGCACATGCACACAAAAAGAAGAACTGTAGGAAACGTCATTCTTCTCTATTGTTAATGGATGTGCACATTATAGTCTCTAGCATTAACCTCTGAACCAGTCACCATGCATCCAAGTGAACATTTTTCCCAATTTCATGACATTACGTGAAATGGTTCTTAAATTTTTGCTTTTAAAACATAATGGGACCATGAATGGGATCATTTTTCTAGAGATGTGCTGTTAATGCCTCTAAAACTAACTGTTTAATGGTCTATAGTACTAGGAATTGCTTTGTAATGGCTATGAATGCTAAAGAATCAACTAGTCAATGGTGAATGTGTGTCCATAGTCTTTGTTTTTTAAAATTGCTGTAATTTCTGATAAAAAAAAAAAAAGCCTCTACCAACAACCTTATACACCCCATCCTCTCCAGAAAGTGCAGTGCACATCAGGTAAACTGCTGATACAGCCCAACTGATGAATACTGTCTGTTAAATTAAAGAGAGAAATTACACAACATGTTGATTGCAGCCATAAAGTGAGTAGCCCTGATAATGAACCGACTGATCCGAAGCATTAGCCTCTGAGGACCCCCCCCCCCACACACACACACACACACACACACTGTACTGCAGAGGCTCCGTCCCATTCTGGCCTGGCCTACATATTGAGTTCTGCTCCCAACAGTGATAAACAGATGACTGCTATTAAAGATACATCTTCTGTTCACGTTCTTACTGCAGCGCACAAAAAAAGCATAAAGGTGATTTGCTATTGATAGAAAAATGACAGATGTATAATGCGTGACTGACACATCTTGAAATAGTATTTCTTTTCAAAAGAGAATATTCCCACATGCTAAAAGGTTGAAAGCACACAGTATTGTCCCAGAATGTTTTATAGACCTGCTGTAGATTTTATTACCTGTTCAGAGAGCTAACAGTACATTTGGGAGTCAGGTTACTCTGCTTGGGAGCGTACAGTCAAATTAAATCCTGCATCAACAAATTCCAGCTACATACAGAACATGAAAAGCACCTGATGAAATTTCCATTTCCTGTACTGCGTCTTGTCTTACATAGTTTGGATTATTCTCGCATTTCCTTGGATATTTTTTAGGTTTCAAAAGGGACAAACTGTATGGTGCATGTTGTCCCTGTGCTCTTGAAATATCTCCTTCCTATTACAGTTTGATACTATGTGACATGTAGTGAACGTACAAGTGCAAAGAAGCCTTTTCAGACTTCAAATAGATCGACTAAAGAGCCCAGTTACAGAAAGACTTAAAGGCAGACCATTTGACTGTCCTTTGGGTAGCGTGGTGCGAAAGTTGTTAACACTTCTGCCTCGTAGTTAGAAATTTTTGTATCCGATTCCCATTCCTTGTTCTCCCCGCATCGTACACGTTTACTTGGGTCCTCACCATCAAAACAAACAAACTGAAACTCCCTGTGTGTCTAATGAAGTGAGTTAACTTTAACATATAAAGATCCAATGCGACTTTTGTGTCAGTTCCCAAATTAATTTTTCTCTGTATTTAACCTTTTCTTCTTCTTTCTTCTTTGATTTAATTTCCTAAACATGTAGATGTTGAAAAAGACTCAGATTAAAGTTCAGTGATTTTATTAAGCAAACTGAACATAAACCCAGTGTTTCCATCCACTCTCATTGATCCAACTCCATGGGTTTTACTGGTGACTCAATGTTGTAGAAGATGATTGTGTTTCCATGGTAACTACGGAGGCTCTGAACATCCAAATGGGTCATACAGTATCTGATGACCTTGAAAAAATGACAAAGTGTATTTTACACCAATTATATAAATGTATTGATAGTGTTAGTGGATCAGTTATGAAGTTATTAAATAGTTTATATCAGTAGATGCTTCTCGTCAATAGTGGATGTTTGGGTCTTTATGGGTTAAACTTTGAGGTAATCACAGTATTTCTTAATCCACATTTTTGCTTTCACAAGTCTCTGGACACTTGAGTCATATTTCGCAAACATTTTAGAAGTTACAGGAGAGTATGTGCCATTTTCTTCTAATCATCATGTAACATAGGAAATGATACAAATGCGTGACAACTAATGTGTGTGTTAGAGGTACTGAGTAACTAAAATGGAAAACTAACAAAAAGCTCTTCATTGGGACCATTTTAGGAGTATTTTTGCTCTTTCTTGACATTACATTACAAATTCAACCAATTATTACTTCAGTATTCAAAAGAAAACATCATTCAAACCAATCTAGAGTTATACAGCACAGCGCAAATGTCTGATGAGGGACATTCAGATGAGAAATCATCCGACGATTGCATAATGAAAAACACAAAATGCCTCCTCACACAGACATAGTGCAGAGAAAGGGTCACCAATGTGATATTTGTACAGCAGTCTCAGTAAGTTTGACTCATCTGCAAACGTAGGATAACTCAAAGCACAACAGCTGCCATGCTTGAAACCATAGTCCTTCATATTTATTTTTAATGGATCAAAATTATCCACTGCAGAAATTATTCATTGCGATTTTCTTAAGAGATAACCATATATTTTGTGTCTAACTTCTTTCAGTTTGCGCAACAAAAATATACATATATATATTTTATTATAGTGCTTGTAAAATATTCCTTCAGGCTAAAGGTGTTTGGTCTCATAATATCTCAATAAAATAAATCAGATTTTTGAAGGTTTGTTTTGAGCGTCATTAGATAAATTCCTATGACTAACCTATACAGAATTACTGACTTTATTACTTTCTCTTCTTATATATTGACTTGAGGGGAACACAAGCATTTATTAATCATTTTATCTCCAAACATATATCACTTTTTTTTTTTTTTTACAGAACAGAAAAGCTCCACCTGGCAGACAACAACCCCTCTGTAGCCTCCAGACACAGTAAAACATGGCACTTATTCTTGGATTTTACTGAACTACAGTTGGCTTCTGTTTCCCAAAGAACAAGCGTCTCACTTTGCCACAACAAGGCTCAGTGATGTGCTCTTAATCTTAACACATTACAAAATCTCTACACCTACGAAAATTTGCTGCATGGCCAAAAGAAGTTAAACCTGGGTTGAATTGAGCAAATACTTCAGATCCTTCCATTGGATAATTAATACAGTGATGAATAGGTTTCAACTGAAGCAATTTATTTAACTCTAACTGATGCAGTGAATAGTAACTGATTTGTTAAAGAGCCATGAGTTTGATAGAGAACATAAAGACTGAAGTGTGTTTCACTAAACAGGGTTCAGGTGGTCTGATGAGTCTATATCGACCCTGTTCCAGCAGCAACACATGATTTAATATCTGACTAATATGATGACTAACTTATTGTTTCCTAGACAGCTGTGTCAGATGAAAAAGATGCAACATCTTGACCTGCATGAAGCAAATACAGCAACTAAGGGGACTGGACGTACTGAAATTTGATTAAAAGACATTCCATGTGTGATTAAAACCTGGAAGGGAAGAAGAGAACTATCGTCTTCAAGGACAAAATGTGGTAAGAAAAGGTCTTTACTGAGCATGACTGAAGCTTACTTTAATATTTGGTAAAAATGACAAAATAAGAAATCAGTAGAAACAGTAGAACTCACAGCTGTGTATAATAATGAATATAAGGACATTTTTAAAGTGATGCATAAGGTAGTAAATTCAAAATGTCATAAATTTAAAAGCTTTCGTATCAATTCCTATAGAAAGACTATTATCAATCT
>JAPSES010043857.1:0-12151 GCA_029822895.1 Maxillicosta whitleyi
CATATAGTCCATGGACTTAAGAATCTTAAAATACTGTCCAAATAAATGAGGGACTAATATTTATGGTGGTGGGGTGGGATGTTGCACTTGGCTGAGGTCTGCACTCATTTTCTAAATTGTTAAAATTCAATGTTTATTCAGCACTTAATGCTAAATTGATCTGTTTTCCCAGTAATTAGTAAAAATGATTCCTAAGTACCTGTAGTTTTATCTTATTTTTGTTGTTTGTATGTTTTATTTTCTATTCTCATGGACCCTCTTACATGCCTGGAATAAAATTTGGAATAAATCATCAAATTGGGTTCCACTCAACGTTCTTCCATCTACCAAAAACCCAGCGTGGGCATTAAAACCAGAATTGTTTTTGTATATTTTTACACTGTAGTCATTTAATTTTTCATTTGTTAGTTTGTTAGTTATTTTAGTTCTTTTATTAATTAATTATTAATAATAATAATTCTCAACTCAAACCAATTATTTAAGTTTTTTTTTATATTTTATTTTTTCTGTACACACACACATATATATATATATACACACATACTACAATATTGAACATTATATAGTTATTTTATGAATTTTGTTATGTTATAATGTCCTACCATAATTTATCATATTGGTGAAACAAACCTGATACAATGCTAATTTTCTCATGTGGATTCAATGAGAAAATAAGCACTATAAGTACAATAACATTTTTATTTGCCCTAATACATGTTTTACATTAATTTCATCTTGTTGCATCTACGATGAATAATTTTCAACCAATTTTTGAAGTTTTTTAAGTTTAAACCTTTAAATCAAAACTGATGACGAATTGTTTATTGTGTAACATTAAACTGTATAATATATAATGCAGTTTCACCACATGTAGCCTAATTAACACTTATTGGAAAATTAGTTGCTGTGATCATTTCTTAACAAAGATTTTTGACAATAATAAATAGATTCAATACAAATATAAGATGGGACAAAATATTAGGGTTCCTGCACATTTAACTGCAATAGTTTGCACAATTATGTGTCAACTGCAGATTGTAAATTAAAAGTGATGATTTTAGGTCCTTTAATAGTAGAATGTGGAAAAAATTTATTTATTTATCAGTTTATTTAGTAGAGACAACAGCATGTAAATACACTGGATTAAAGCATCAAAACAAAATGTCATAAATAAAACAATTAAAGAGTCGCACTAAATGAAGAGGTACCACATATACTGTATCGTGCCAAATAGAGGTCAATAGATTTTACATTTTCATTGCGGTTTGTTGGAGTTAAAATATCTATTTTTTAGAGATTCCACCTATGTGTTTTCCATCCCTACTAAATAAAAAATACAAACCACGTTGGTAAACTCCCCTGGTAGTGATTTGTTGTATTGCTCACTTTGTTGTCGCTGCTCATGTTGGCATTTTTTCCCGCTCCGTTTCACTCATTACATCTTCTCAGACGGTTCTGATCAGGTTCTCGTTCACCTGGAACATGACAGATGTAGGGGAGGTTAATACGGCGCCGTTAAAAGACAAACTCAGACGAACATATTAAAGTCTTTTACCATAACCTGCAGCCATATGCCAGTGGAACCCACAGTCTAACTGTCTGCTCTGATTTATAACTTAGCAATTAACCTCCCAGAGCTGCCGGTGACTTTCATGGCATTTTTCAAAGTGAGGGAGACACAGCACCAGCCGAGCCGAACAAAGCTTTCTGCACTCACACTGCAACTACACACCATCAGATTTTTATTCCACAGGGAGGAAGAGGGAGGAAAAAGCTATACATATTAATAAGTGGAAATGCTTATTCCCACACCTTTTTACAAAGAGGGATCTACCGTCGAGGAGAACCTCTGGCATGTATAGCTTATGTGAGCACATTTCTATGAGCAGCATCTAAAGAGAGTTTATCATAGAGTCTGCGGAGGATCATTTAAATGCAGCCGAGGATGTCTCATCTTCTGGGACTTGGCAATGACCCTGTGTGAGAGCCCGGGAAAGCATTTGAGAGCGTCGAAACTAAAGGGTTTTTACTTTTCAACCCACATTACCAATAACTGCAGAGCAGGTCTCAGTAGAATTAATCATCAAGGTGATGCACAAGAAGCATTTTCATATTTATTCTGTTACTGACAGGGATCACAAAGAGGCTTTTTGAGGAGGAAAAGTCACGTTTGCCTGATGTACCGTTGAATACTTGGCCTTTTGCTCACTTTTTTTGTTCAAGCCTGTTTTACGTCCCTATACTAAAGCTGCAGTGCTTGATTTTAGCATCACTGGGTTCAAATTGCCTTTCAGCATATTGTACTTCAAGTGGTCTGAGAGGAAAAAGAATTTTGCATGTGTTTCTTGCCTGCGCTCAAGGCTGGTAGACTTTAGTTAATCACTTATATTTGTAGATACGTAGGGGTTAAATATGTGATGTGAGCCAGTGGAGAATACGAACAGAGTGGATAAGGGTTGAACTTTTAATGTGTGTTTGATAAGCCTCTGATTTTAATGTCCACGCATTAAAAAAACTCTTATAAAGTTGAATTTAACTCTATTTCAAATAACATTTGGTCGGACTCAAGAGTTTATTCTACTCAATTTAGTGTCAAATTAACAATGACAATAAAAACATTTAATGCTGTGGTGTTTTCACACTGTTAGAGTAATATGACTACACTTTATAGAGTTATTTTTTTTTTTACCCCAGATTGCGTTTAAAAATGACTTTATAACGTGTTAATATTGCAGGAATTTCAAAGGTGGAACTCCTTAAATCATAATAAGAGGTTAAGTGTAACATTATTACACTTAAATTTTGAAGAGAGAACAATTACTCCATAGGTTTCCATCACTCCAAGAACTGCTGTTGTATTAAAAGTCATTCCATTAGTACTACGGCTGTAGCTTCACAGCAACAATCAGGTAAGACATTGTTCTGCCAACAGGTTTGACTAATGGAGTCACATTAATAATAATAATAAAATATAAAGACATAAAAAAAAGGCCAATAAATGTTGTAGAACAGACACATTAACCGATGTAAACATTTACACAAAACCCCCTTGAGCTCCTGCACATGAAATAGAACACAATGAGTAAAATGTCCAGTACCCATAATGCAATGCAGCAGACTGGCACTAATCATCACTCTGTAGAGTTGAATTTTACACTGCATCTGTGCAAAACGTTACACAGACTTTTAAATCAGCTGCTTTACTCTCCATAGTGCTAAAAAAAAAAAAAAACTCTATCTGGTGAAATGCTGACACTACATTTTTCACTCTGCACCTGCATCATGTTATTATTTTTTTAATGTAGAGTTCCTGTAGGATCCACTTCTGTAGCCTCAAGTGTCAAACCCAGTTCTATCCACTTGATCACGGATCAGCTTAAGGTTCTGTTTTACCAAAGTAACTGAACAAACAAGTAGTGTAGAGTGTACACAGCAAATATGCCAGTGTTAATTTAACACCATCAAGTGTCTATATGTGTCCACACTATGCGGTGTAAAATTAATACTATGAAAAGTGTACGTAAGGGCGAAAGGATGTGATTTAACAACATAATTTTAACAAAAACACCACACACAGTGTTGTTTTGAATTAATGTGGTGTTAATACAACACCAACACTCTCTATTTAACACTGTCACTGACTATTTAACACTCCCATATTTGCTGTGTAGTCAATTTGACCCCATTCCACATAGTCTATGGCAGGGGTGTCAAACATGCGACCTGGGGGCCAAAACCGGCCCACCAAATGGTCCAGTCTGGCCCCATGGGATGAATTATACAAAACAATACAAACATATTTGTGTAAT
Organism: Maxillicosta whitleyi; assembly: GCA_029822895.1. Classification (NCBI taxonomy): domain Eukaryota; kingdom Metazoa; phylum Chordata; class Actinopteri; order Perciformes; family Neosebastidae; genus Maxillicosta; species Maxillicosta whitleyi. Next base: position 3,810 of record JAPSES010043857.1, read on the forward strand.
TTAACTTATTTTTTTATTTTACACTAGAAAAATGCGTTTTTCATTATTCATAAGTTATTTTCACGGTGTTTTATTAGTCTGATCTAAATTTTAACAGTTTTAATTGTTAATATATTCAGTATAATTTTTGTATTTCACTAATTCATCCCGCGGGCTAGATTTGGCCCCCGGGCCGCATGTTTGACACCCCTGCTGTACGCTATCAAACTACACAGCATTTATCAGTGAAGAGCAGAGATTTTCCTCTATTTAATTTAGTGATATAGATGTTCATAAGAGGTAACTCCATGGGTTTTACTGGTAAATTAATGTTGCAGAAGATGACGGTGTTTACATAATCTCTGTAGAGCAGGTGTCTCAAACATGTGGCCTGGGGGCCAAAGGTGGCCCTCCAAAGGGTCCAGTGTGGCCTGTGGGATACATTTTTAAAATACATAAATTACACTGAAGCTATTAATCATTTTAGTTCAGGTTCCACATACAGACCAATTTAATCTAATTTAAGTGGGTGGGATCAGTAAAATACTATCATAATAACTATAAATACACAAAACTTAGATTTTTTTTCTCTTTGTAAATGTAAACGTGTTCATGCCATTTTACTGAATTTACACTAAATGTGAATAAAAATGTGAATAACTTGGCTGATTTATTTATGCCTACCATATTTACAAGAAGGAAAGCTGCAGAAACTACACAAAATAACAGGTTTAAACAATAATATAGATAAAACAAATAACATAATCTATTTTTTTTTTTTACCAGTCTATTAAAAACATATATTTGTATATATATTATTTACAGTGCATTTATATAGTTAATATGTACAGGATATGTATATATACCAAATATACATATTAACATATTCTATTAAGGCACAAAATTACAACAGCAGTTTGTACAATATGTGATAATATGATAATTAAAGAAATATAAATAATTGTTGCCCAAACATATATTTGTGTTTACTAATAATACTGAGGTTATAAGGTGGAGTTATGTATGGGGCTATTTCCGCTTCAATGCCTCCGTCCCTCATACATTTTTTTTTTTGTATAATTTTTATTTGTTTTGTCATGACATCTTACATTGGACTTTCTTAACATCCATTGTTTTTCTTTTTTGTTTACACATGACTTTTTTATATACAGTCTATATAGTTTTATTCATTTTCCCTATTTCCTTTCAATCCCTCCAAACAAATAATATAATCTAAACCTTAAATTCATACTGATAATTGTCTTATGTCATCTTATCGAATACCTTATTTTGAAACATCCTTTTAATTGAAGTAACTGATGTGCATGTTTTTCATTCTTTATCAAGGTTATTCCATCATTTTACTCCAGTTACAGATAAACATTTGCATTTTATGTTTGTACCTTTGATTTGTTAAACCTGCAGGTTATACTGGGACTGGCTGAGCTCCTGTGCACAGGGTGGAAGCAGGTTGTTGTGTGTCTTCTACATGAATACAGCAGTGTTGAGGTTAACCAGATCTTCTAATTTCAGAATATAATGGGATGATGATGGGATGTTTTGCAGCCGTACTCCATTGCTAGTGACACAATGTTCCCTGAGTTCATGACCGACAAGCTTCATTATATAAATATCTGTATGAATTCAATCATATACCACAGGTACCAGATGATTGACCCGTCTCAGAGGTAAACTATGTTACTTTTATTTATCACATCACACGTCAACATGATATATAGGCAGCTTTTTCATCTCTACCGCTTTCCACTGACACTTTTACTGTAATTGTTCGAGCCTGACATTTCCCTTTTTTCAATCTTCATCCTTGATAATGTAAAAATATTATAATATTATGATCAAAATACAGTATCTGAATGTACTGTCTAGCACCGTGAGGACACTGAATTGAATATAATCCACTGAATGATAGAATAAAATGAATACAATGTCTAATAAGAGCGTACATATTGACACGTCATTCCCACTGGTATCAGAACATCTCGGTCTATTCAAATAATGAATGAAACAGTCATTTCCTGGGTCTGAACTTCACTTAATTACTGAAGACTTTAATTCTTCAAAGTAAAATACATAGAAGGAGATGAATATGTTTTAAATATAATGCTGATGTAATAATATATATCTCATTTCCTCCAAATGACTCACTTGCAGGGCTCCTTCAACATGTTATTCTTCCATTAAAAATATGTATTATTATTAAATATATTAAAAAAAAAAATAGAATAACATGTCAAAGCAGCCCTCATGAGCCTGCAAAGGAGTCATTTGGAGGAAATGAGGTTTCTCACAATCAGCCTCTATTAACTGAATCTAATGACACAATCGGAGCATCTTTGGCTGCAGTCACATAAAAATCTTTTATTCTCTTGTAATTTTTCATCAATCCTGCAAAATTATCCAAGGACAGAGGAGTTATCGCAAACAGACGGCCATTAGGACAAGAAAATAAGTATTTTTTTCCTGCATTTCCTATTATAATTTCACTTTTTACCCGTTATTTATTGATAAATAATGTTTAAAAGTCAGCAAATAAGCTTGAAATAAAACCATTGGCGTAATAAAACCTTCAAAATCTGTTGATATAAATTCTGCTTTTTGACTCGTTTAGACATTCAGATGCTCTGTGATTTATGCAAATAGGTATGTGGGACTATTCGCGTTAGTTTAGTTGATAATATAATTCTTTTCCGATGTACAGTTACTTAAATATGAAAAACACCCAGAATAATATTAAAAAATTAAGGGTTTAATTTATGTCTGGAAGCTGAAACTAGTGATTTTCTTCAGTGTTCATTGTACAAACATAGTTTTTATTAGTTTCAGCTAAATCACACAAAAAAAAACATGTAAAATTTAAACTTTAAAAGAACAGATGAAACTTTGGGTTCTTCCAAAGCAAAGATAATTAACACTGACTGACAGAAAATGATAGAAAAACAGAATAAATACAGGTTTAAGACACTGCTGTGGGTCTTTGGGAGTTAATATATCACATAAATATAACTACTGCATGGAAGGCTGAAAACACTAGGTTGTTTAATCTCATTTTCAGAAGAGTTTAATGTAGAATTTGGTGAAAATGTTCAGATGTTGGAGGCTGATGGTGTGGAACAGGTGACGTGAAGTGGGGAAAAGTCTCAGGAGAAGAAGTTCTGGTGGTTCTAAAAAAAAACCCCAAAAAAACATGTACAAACAGACCAGGCTTCATTTCCTGTTTCATGCTGTGTTTATTTATACATTTTCTTCCTGTCTTTATCATTCTTTTTAACTCTCCAACATCCAGATCAGTGTCTTAAACCTGTTTGTCTTGTATTTGATCAGTTTTTCTATCATTTTCTAACAGTCTGCACCTTTGATTTAGAAGAGCCCGAAGTCTCACCTGGTTTTTCCAAAGTCCAGATTTTACATATTACATCTTTGTTAATGCGTTGAATTTTGACAGCCCTGCATATTATATTCATTATGTTTTACTGCCCATGTTTAATATGTATATTAGGTTTACAGATATCATGGATGTAGTAAAAGAGGACATGAAGGTAGTCGGTGTGAGAGAAGAGGATGAAAACAGGGTTAGATGGAGGCAAAGGGAAAAGCCAAAAGAAGAAGAAGATTAGGTTTACAGATATACAGATATGTGTGTATTTATTACCTTCGCCAAGGAGGTTATGTTTTTACCAGCGTTTGTTTGTTTGTCTGATTGTGTGCAACATAACTCAAAAAGTTATGGACGGTGATGAAATTTTTAGGATTTGTTGGCAATGGCACAAGGAAGAAATGATTAACTTTTGGGGGTGATCCGGAAGAAATCCTGGATTCTGGATCACTTTGAAATTTTCGTTAACATTGGGGTCAATGGGGCCAAACAATTTGTTTCTCAGTATCTCGGTTAATAATTGACCAAACCTAATGAAATTTTCAGGAAATGTTTGCTGTGAGACAAGAAACAGATGATTAAATTTTGGAGGTGATCCGGGTCACTGTCTGGATCCAGGAATTTTTTAAAGGATTGTCTATTACTTTTAATTGGCATTGCAGTGGTAATAATAACAAATGTCCACCAGATGGCGACTCATGTTTTCTCATATAGTACATGGACTTATTTTTTTGTAGTATTCATAATTTATTTTCTCCTACCTGAATTATACTTAACTATAACGCACAATAATTTCCCCTGGGTTTAATACATTCTGATTCTGAGTCGCTTATCCTTTAAACATGCTCACACGATTCATTTTTCTACCATTTATATATAAAAAGAAGGGCTATAGAGGGGAGTATATCAGTGTGAGTGTGCAGTATGTATTCCAGTATGAATGTCCCTATGAGAGGGAAGGGTTATTATACAGTATATACCTGTATATTTCCAGTGCATTAACTGCCTTCTTTTATAACAAGACAAAAATGTCAAGAAGCGCCCCATGAAAAGGTGCTTCTTTGAGAGACAGAAGTGCCCCATCTTTAATATAATGATATCACTTCTGTCGTTGTTATATCTCTGGTGAAGAATGTGAGCTCAACTCCACATCTGATCTTGGACGAGGACCAAGATACAGGACAGATGTACGAGGGGAAAGTTGCCAAGTCGAAATGTAGTGTAGATTTAGAGTTGCGCCGTCACACAGATGGGGTGGAAATGACAATACTGATGAAAAGACCAGAAGTAGAACTGTTGCTTTTTTTTTTTTTTTTTTTTTTTTCCAGGCCAGTATTTTACAGTGACATTTTTGCCTGGTGCCAGCAGAATGTGTAAAGAGACAGGTGTCAGTTTTACTCAGTAAATCCAGGACATGTGGAAGACAGAAATGTTCAATGTTGCATTAGTATTTTTTGAGATGATAGCTGGTATATCCAACTGAAAATGACAGATGGAGAGCAAGACCTAAAGACCTTATCAACCATTATTCAAGTCACTTCACACGTCAATTAGTTGAACCGGTTTACACACAGGAAGGCGCATAAATAAGAATAGGAATAGGAAGCCGTTATTGTTATTATACAAGTATAATGAGATTGCAAGTTTTTACCATGGTGTGCACGCATAATTAAACAAAAAAAAGGGGGTATGTGCAATAAAACTACTACTAATTACAAGAATTTATAAAACTGTACAATGACTGTAAAATTGAGATAAACAAACACAGAAGCAGCATTGATAATAAAGTGGCTAGAGTGACTATAAACAGTCATATGGATAATGTGCGAATAGCAGCAACATGATGGAAATATTTGATGTATATACAGAGTGTCACAAAAAAAAAAAAAAATGTATACACCTGTTAGCAGCTGATAACTAAATTGTTTTTGGAGATTAAACCCATTGAAGTCAATGATGACTGAACTGACTAAACTTCGAAAGAAAGGGAATTCATTCTAAAATTTTACTGGAAAAATGAAAATGCAGTTGAAGTGCAATTTTAGTTACCATCACTCGAATTAGAGATGTTTTATAGGCATACCTAAAAGACAAAGTCTGCGCTATCAGACCTGCAACAGTTGCTGAATTGATAGCATCCATTGAACACAAATACACGTAAATACCAGGGGAATTATTTCGTGATGTGTGCGCTTCCATTGCTTCGTATTGTCACCAGTGTCTGGACCAGAATGTCAGTTTGTGTAATTTACTGTTTTTTCACTCCCTGTTTTCAATTATAATACCGTATTTTCCGGATTATAAGGTCGCACCAGCTATAAAATGTATAATAAAGAAGGAAAACACATATATAAGTCGCACTGGAGTATAAGCCTCATTTTTTGGGGAAATTTATTTGATAAAATCCAACACCAAGAACAGACATGTCATGTTGAAAATCAATTATAAATAAAGAATAGAATAGAGAACAACAGGCTGAATAAGTGTACGGTATGCTAACGTTACATGAGGCATAAACAACCAACTGAGAACGTGCCTGGTATGTTAACGGAACATATTCAGAGTTATTCAATAACTATAGCATAAAGAACATGCTAACACGTTTATCAAACCATCAGTGTCACTAAAAATCACTAAATCCAATCAAATCTTCATCCTCGGTGTCATTATTTACATATATTTACAGGATTAGTCAATCAACAGGTATTAAACATTTTAGACCAGTAGATATTTTTGATTTTTACGGGTTAATTAGTGCGGAAATATACAAACCTTGACTCTACCGGTGATTGAAATTTGCAGTAAAACAATGTGAAACTTGGTATTTATTTATCCTCTTACACGTGAATAGCAGCTGACATGAAGGTGCGAATTATTATGTCGAGTTTATTGAAGGTTGAAATATGAACTTACGCTCTTTTAGGATTTATACATGCATAATTTATCTGTCATGTCAATTGAGTTTAGACAAACGGAGGCTGAATATCTGAAAATCTGCCTGTGTGATAGCAGTGGTTAAGATGTGCAAAAAGGTGTAAAGACGTGCTCTGACAAGCCTGAATGATGCAGCGTCTTGAACTTTTGACATTGTTTCCCTTAGATTTTTTTTTTTTTTTTGCATTAACCTCCATCAGTGCTTTTATTTTGCCCGCCTTTGAATTATTTCCCCCTTCTCCTCGTACTTTCTTCCAAACTCAGCTTCCGATTTTCTTCGCTCCCCCTATTCGCAACACCGCTCCCAGTTCTTTTTCCTTCTAATCGTCGTCGTTTTCTGCTGAAGGTTACTTTTGCCTGCGGGGCTATGAAAATGTCAGAAAGGCCCACTCCATTTTCAGCTACGTAAATAGCCATTTCCCGCCAGAGCAAACCCACTTTTCCCGGGTTCTGACCTGCTGCGTTGCACAGCGCTCTTCCCACCTCCTTCTCTACACTACCTGAACACAACAGTAGGATGAAATGAACGTCGCTCCTTCATTGCTTTGCTGTCATTTTAATATAATAGACCGCTGCCATTTTCATCTGTTTTCCTCTCCCTCACGGTGTCCGCTTAAACAACTTCGACTTGCGAGTAAAAAGAGCTGAAATTAGCCTGAAATTGCTCGCATTCCTGTGTACGAAAACAAAGGAGTGCTGCAGGATTTATTATAATGGACAAATAAACTGCAATTAATCATGTTTTAAATTATTCAAATGTAATCGCAAAATATGCCAAAGCCGTGTTAAAATAAAATGCTAATTCCACTTGGGGGGAAAAAAAAGCACTTATTAACCTTGCCTAAAACCACTTTGTATTCCGCCGCCTGTTACAGCCCATTCATACTGTCATTATAATTCATCAGCAGCGGAAGAAATATGGGTGAGTGTGTGTTCATTGACAGACACATAAAAAGCACTTAGGGTGTCGTGGAGGAAGCGTCTATTCCTTCTTCAAGCTACAGAAAGCTTTGAATCAAATTTTGGTTCCATTAAAAACTTGACTCTTTTAACACTCGGGGGACAAATGCTCTTTTAAGGCTGAGCGACTGCGTTTTTGTAAGTCTCCAAAGGTTTAGTGTTTTCTCTGAATTAGAATAAAGCTTTGGATGGAGCGATGAAAGAAAGCGTGGGCTCTGGAGCACGCTGCAGAAATATTAAACCTGGATTTCTGCCCTGAGTCTTTTTAGTAAATGGGAGAGGGGGGGTAAAAAAAATCACTTATTTGATCTGGTGTTTTCTAAAACAACTGTTCTCGCAGGTTCACTTCGCTGTACATCCTCACACTTTCAGAGCGAGCTCCTGCAGGTCATGCAAGGCTAGTTCATTTCCGTGTTCCGTGTCCTAGAAAACCCCGACGTGCTGAGCGTCAGTCCTGTCCTCCACCTCTTCTCCCCTTCGCTAACATCCTCCCCCAATCTTTCCTTTCAATTTCCTGCAGCTCTACAAGACAATGGAGAGCTATATAAAAAGCCTGCATGAAGGGTTTGATGGCTCACATCAGCAAAAAACAACAACAAAAAAAACATCATTCACACACATTTCTTGTTCGATGTTATTTGGACGACTCATCATCTTTGAGCAGACTAGTAAAACTAGCTGCCAGGAGTAAATGTTGCTAATGTATGTTCCTGCAAACCACTGATATGTAGAACCTTTGTACTGCTCAATACGCAGGAGGTAGGAGGCACGGTGAATATAAAAAAAAATACAGGATTTTACAAACTGATCTCATGAAAACACATTATACGTCATGTCAGTTCTTTGTTTGGTATTTGATGTGCTATATGTGCTAGACTTGTCCCGAACTGATATTTGGATCGGATCGGCCCCCGATATTAGCAAAAAAAAAAGTGTATCGTATGGGATTGGCAGGCACGGAAAAAAGCAGATCCAGTTTTTTTAAAATCCGTCCCGGATGTGACTTTTTCGTGGACATTGGTTTATGATGCAAATAAATCACTCTTTTGAACACATGCTGTTTTTAGAAGAAAAA
>JAPSES010043907.1:0-12148 GCA_029822895.1 Maxillicosta whitleyi
ACACACACACACACACACACACTCTACACTCACACACACACACTCTCACACACACACCCTTCACACACACACACACACACACACACACTTTCCTGTGGTCCTACAATTACCAAAAAAATTAGATATATAATAAAAAAAATGTTATGCACATCAATACACACACACATTGCAAAAACCGTCACATATGGTCCATACCCTGAAATTCATACGAGATATAGTTCTAGTCATTTTAGACACTTTTCAGTGCTAAGTTTTTGTGGGGACGAAGTTTTTTGTCCCCATATATTTTTGTGTCCCCAGGACGAGACTGTGTATTCATATTCATGTCCCCACACAATATAGTTTTACAAACACACACACACCAAGTCAATAAAGATACCCTTCAGTAACAAAACACTGGTGCTTATATTTCCTAACTGAGACATACAGGGTCAATTCATGGGTCAGAGAAAAAGAGAGACAGGAATGGAGGCAGACGGATGCAAGATGGATGGATAATGTGAGAGACATTTGTTTACCAGCCTCCATCGTCACAGCAGCTGCTCGTTTTGAAAGCACATCACCCGCCACCACCAGCAGCCCTTCTATCTCCCCTCACTCACACATCTCACATAAGGAATTCAACAACCCCAAAGAAAGAGCCAATCATCTGCTGTCACTCAGCTGCACGGTGTTTGACCAGAGGTCCACAAACAATCACAGGTAGTAAGTTCAACTCATCATTTGCAACCTATCAAACCATCTTAAGGTGGGACTTATTACCCACCGGAGGGGATTGTGGGTATTTAAACAAACAGTGACTGACAAATAGCAGCTCTGAATGGGGATCAGTGCGTCCTGTAGATTATGATCTGTCACATTCCTCCTGGTCGTACTTTCACTGGATTAAAGGTCAGTTATTTTTGGAAAAACTGATCTTATCTGAGACCAGTGAGTGTTCTATCAAGAGAAAATAAATCTCAATCTAAGTCAGTGACTGGACTCTTCTTTTTTGCCAGAACAATTAGCTTACTAAAGTAAAAATTTGGTTGTCAAAAGGTATGGTTATGATGTTGTTGGTTTTTTTTTTTGCCACAAGCAATCAACAACTTGCTGTACTTTACACCACAAAATTAAATGTTATCTCCCTCATATTCTCTCTATTTTTCTTCTGAAAATGCATACACTATAAAAACTATTGATCACTATAAAATGGTGCCAGAATGAGTAACTGTCATGTCTGTAGTCTTTGTCTGGCACCTTCCTGTTTTATTTCGTAATCTCCCTCTTGTGTCATGTCAGCTGTCTTTACTTCCTGTTCTCATTCGCTCCACCTGTGTCTTTCCCAATTATCCCTGATGTCTCTCACCTGTTTCTTGTTGTCTCTTGTATATAAACCCCACTGTGTCTTTGTCTCGTCAGTTCGTCATTGATTTCTGTCTGACTTACCAGTGTTTGTGTTCCCTCTGAGTTCCTGTTCTTTGACCTGTTTTGTTCTGGACCTCTGAGTACCTTTGCTGTTTGGAATGATCACCTGGATTAAGACCCGCATGAAACCATGGTATTTTGTCTCTGCCTAACCCTTTTTGGATGATTTTTGGTGATACGCGTGTGATATCAATCCGTGGCTGACAAGCTTTCAAGCAGGAAGTACAAATTGCTGTTGGTGATCAAAGAAATGCATTCTTGGTTTACTTCAGTAATCATTCTATCAACACGGATATTTACATGGACAGCCTGGCACAATAACTGATTTGCTTTGGGTGTTTGTTTTCCACTGGGTATAGCTGTTTTAGTGGCAGGCTAGCTGAACTACATTCACTTTCGCTAGCCTACCATCAGCCACCTCTGATTTTTACCAAGACTGCATGGAATTTAAAAAAAACTCTCTACACATTTCCTACACTCAGGCTGACTCACTTCACTCACTTTAAGAAAACCCCAAATTTTCCGGCATTTCATTGGAAATGATGCAGTTTAGTGTTTGTGTACTCTGAAAATTAAAGTGTGGAACAAATAAAAAATGTAAGTTGAAAGACAAATCACAGAATAAAGAAACCAAAATGTATTCAAACTTTTAACTCATCAAAGTAGGCACCTTTGGCAGATGTAACAGTTGAACAAACTTGTGGCATTCTTTGTACAATGGAAATCAAATATTCTTCACAGACTTATTCTCAACTCTGTAGAAGGTCCCATAAACATGGAACACTTGCAGGCTGCTTTGCTTTCACTCTTCTGTCCAGTTCATCCCAAACCAGCTCCATGGCATTTAAGTCTGGAGACTGTGCTGGACACTCCATGATTTCAAGATTACCATATTTTTCTTTTTTCTTAGGGTAAGCCTCTCTTACATCCCGTCGTACGTGGTACTATGAGTGGTTTGCCAAGTAGTGAGGAATCGACCAAGTAGTGAGATGCATGCAAGTGGAAAGTACTTTTTTTTTGGTGGTCGCAAACACGACGTATAGCACGCAGCCTGAAAACTGACCAGACAGTTTTTTCCTACGACCTGGCTGTGACAGTTAGCACGCCTGGGGCATGCAAGACAAAAGTACTGAGTAAGTTGGATAGGCTCGCGTGTAACGCAGGCAAAACATCCAACAATTCTGGGGTATTTTCCCACACAAGTGCATTTACTAGTGATGTTACGCTTGAAGCAGACGCTCGACTCTGTCTCGGGGTTTCACAGCAGAAGCAGAGTGACACGATGCTTTACTAACTCACACTGATAATAATTTTAATGTCTGAACTTTTGATATAAGTATGTCCCGGGACCGTAGTAATTAAAAACACTGTATCTGTGTAAATACACATTGTTGGTAAACATTAATCGTACCTGGGACACTTGGTGATCCAGGTAGCTACACGTTGAAGCACCTCAGCAAACAAGTTCGATCCATATGGAGGAACCCAAAGCAGACTCCAGCAGACTGTGGGTCAAGCTCCTGGAACAACGTCTCATACTGGACAAACAGAGTTCTTCTTATGGCTTGACCCAATAACGCCTCCTCCTTCTTTGCCTCTCTTGCTGGTGATCCCGAGCAACTACTGCCAGCACTGCATCACGGTCTACCACTTCCTCTGTCAACAACAGCTGTAGAAGACGACGGTGCATCCTTCTGGGTAGATGCTGAAACAGTGAATGACGAAGAGACTCCGTGATGAATCGCGACTTCCGGGGTCGCCACAGCGAATGACTTTCACATGTTTGGCAAAAAACCAAAAACCAAAAACTTGGAACCGGCACAACGAAGCTTGCGCCACTTGTGTCTATAGGATGCATGGTGTTTAAAAGTCAGGGGCGTTAACCACTGAGCTGTCCCATCACTGATACAGTGACTCAGTGCACCCTCTTGTATTATTGTGATTTTCCGTGCGTTTTTCCAATTTGACGAACGATTGTCTTGTTTAACTCTTCCTTGCTCCTTACGTTTCTCTTTCTTCGTAAATGCGATTTCTGAAAACATCCGTTTCACTTGTAATTCACGTCCAATTCTCCCACTCACTGTGTCTGGCAGAAGTACAGATCTAACCTACTCCTTACTTCTTCCTACTTCCAAAAAGTGTACAGACCACTTGCGCTCCTCACTCTTAGAGCAAGACACACCCACTCATTAAGTATTTACTACATACTTCCCCTCGGATTCAATTTTCACCCTGCGACAATTCTACATCTGACAGGAACTCTGAAGTGGTATGTAAGAGAGGCTGTAGTTCTGGCATCCCAGAGGGTACTGCAGAATACTAATAGTAATAATAATAGTAGCTGTTTGGGTTCAGGTGCCTTTCACTCTGGATCCGACCCTGGATAAAACAAAACAGCCCCACACCATCACACTTCCTCCTCCATGTTTGACAGTTGAAGGAACACACTTAGGGACCGTCCTCTTACCTACTCAACGGTGTACAAAAGTCCTGTGGGATGAACCGAACATTTAAAATTTGGATTCATCTTTCCATAACACCTTCTTCCAGTCTTTAGCAGTCTGCTGGTGCTGTTTCACAGCCCAGACGAGCCTCTTTTTCTTATTCTAAAGTCTCATCAATGGCTTTCTTGCAACTGGACCCATCAAACCTTCAACTGGAGTCTTCTGTTCCCAGTTGAAACAGACTTGTTTACTCTGACCACTATGAAGCTGTGTTTGAAGCTGTTGTCCTGTCAGTCTCCTATCACACAAGCTGATGACTCACACACTTGTGTTCTGATGCTGCTGTGGCTTTGGCCACGCCTCTTCCTGTCAGTATTTCACCCACTTTCTGATGCCTTTTGATGGTGAAGGAAACTCTACTCACTGACACCTTGACTTTTTTTGGCATTTTCTCTGTAGGAAAGCCCTACACTTGTGTTATTATGGTCTGTCTCTCTTCTATCGTTAATTGTCTTTTCTATAGTAACTCAATACTTTCTGCACTACTGTTCAAACAATGCTCACAACAATATATGTGTTCCAACACTAATTTTTTGCAGACTGAGGGGGGTTGTAAGTAATTAAGAAAATATGGGACACCTGTAGGAACTGGTAGCACCAACTTTTGTGGCTTGATCAACCACCATTGTGTTTTTTTTTGTTTTTTTGTGTGTGTGTGTGTAATTATGAAATGTAAATTATTTTCAGTTTTGGTTAACATTACCTTGTTTCTTTCTTTTTTTTTTTTTTTTTACCTCTGGTAGTTCACCACTTACCTTTGTACCATGTCAAACTGTTCATTGGACTTGAACTGCTTGAATTCCAATATAAAACTAGAAATATAGGGGTGTTCTAAAACTTTTGACCAGTAGTGTATGTTACGTTACATTACATTTATCAGACACTTTTATCCAAAGCGATTTACAATAAAGGACACAAACATAGCATATAGCACTTGCAAATACAAGGTGTACAGGAAATATACAGAACAATAGGTGCGACTGCAGACTGGGGTTAGTAAGGTTTTTTGTTGTCGTTTTGTTTTTGTTTTTTTAAGTACTTTCACACAGGGTCACGTAGAGTAGGCAAGGTACATCCTCGATTTATCTACTTATCTGTGTCTTTGGCGCCACACATTTAAACATATGAAAGCATCCCTGCTGGGATTTCACCATCGGGGACCGTAGTGTTAGTTGCTGAGCTTTCCGTTCACATGTACAGTACTTCAGGGCACACATTTATGCATCCCAATGACCTATCTCTTGTATTAGGGATGAGGGTTCACTGCATATGTGGCATTAATGATGAGAGTCTGTATGAAACTCAAAAGTAACACAGGAGTCATATAACACATTGGAGGCAGTAATATTGTAAGGTAAGGAGTTACCTTTAAAAACAGTAACAATGTAATGTATAATAGTTTGGAAATAACATGCACAACACTGACTATAGCTAATCTCAAAATCTAATTTTGCATCATTTTGAGGTCTGAGCTGAGTCTTGAAATTAATCTTTTACTCTTGTCTTTACATCTGATGAAGAAAGCTGAGGGTTTAATTTTTAGAGTTATTTTTTAAACTTTTCGCCAGCTAGTCATTGCATGGTTTGGGAGGTGTAGTGAAAACAGTGTAAGCTTTGTGAGAGACAGAATGCTAATACTAGCTAAATTAAATTTTTGGTAATGTTTTGCATCTGGTCTTGTCTTGGTCTGGTCTTGATCATGGTGCTGACAAAAACACCAACATTGTGAGTCTTTTTTTTTTTAATCACTTTTTTGCAGCCTATTATGTTTTACTTGCAAGGTTTAACCTTAACAAAGTACTACCATTACCTCAAATCCTATAACTATTTAAAAGTGGAATTCCTGCAAGATAAAGCTGAAAAGCACCATGACCAGTTAAAATGTTACAATTCTGACATATCCACAAAATGCTGATGAATGTTTGATACACCGGCTGACGCTCCACACACTATGGATGGAGAAAAAAAACTGTCATCTCTTTTACTCCAACTGGTCAAGGCGGACATCGATCCTCCAGCAGTCAGAGTCTGCTCCAGGTTTCTGCTGTTAAAAGGACGTTTTTTTAAAAGGAAGTTTGCTCCTGGAAGATTCTGTTGGTTTCTGTAAATTGGCCTCAGTCTGGTTTCTGCCAGATCCATATGTAAAGTGTCATGAGATAACGTCTGTTATGATTGAAATAAAATTTGATTTGATTTGGGAGTGAAATGCAACTAAACTTGTATTCTCATATGTTCTCCTGTGCACATTTGACATTTCAATTTGGACTCTAACTTAAAAATATTAATACTTATTAAAACTTAATACTCTAAAATATGTAACTTGTCATTAAAAGGGAACAGCTCCTCTCCATCACAAAGTGACAGTTTTTCTTCCGAAAAGGGAAGGATGAGGATGTTTTTTCTTTTAATGTTTTTTTGTCAGGCATGTGAACTGCAGAAACCCTCGGGTGCTTTTCCAAACATGTAATGTAATCTCTCCAGCTGGCCGAGCTGTTCCTGAGGGAGACAAGCTGAGGCACAAACACAGACACATGCAAACACTGTCATGCACATGGAAGCACATAGTCCATGAGTACGGACTCCCAACCACACACCGAGTTCCTGCAATTGTATGTCAAGTGTAACAAGCAAATAAAAAAGGAGGTTTAAGTAACTAACGAATTAACCATTTCATTTAGAATTTCGCAACTTTATTTACTGAAGTCTTTATATGGTGTCGGATTCTTCATTAGAGATGTAATTAGTTTTCAACAAGTGAAGCTATGACGATACGGTAATAAATAAACCTGTATAAGACTTCAATAGGTTCATCTTTTGTCAATGCTCATTTTATCGAGTTTTCTACTTGTCTCTAACCAAATAATGTTAGCTATAACTGATGTAAAAAAAAAACAAAAAACTTCTTCCTGGGTAAGATTGCTGTTGAGTTTCTTCTTCATAATAATAATAATAAAATTCGATCATTCTTTCAGTCTGAGATGCTTTTAAAGAACATTGCTAATGACACTTTTTAATACCTTGTGAATTATTGGTGGTGTTTTATATGTATGGTTTTAGTATTGTGTTGTATGTTTTAGTGTGGATGAAATGTCTAGCCTTCTGTAACCTGCTTCTGTTCTGGCCAAGACACTCTTATAAAAGGGATTTTTACTCTCAATGTGTAACTTCTTCCTGGTTAAATAAAACCTAATAAAAAATATAGACTGGTAGTGTTCACATGCACTATACAGACAGCATGGACTTTCCACTAACCTTTCTGAAGACCCTTTTCCATAGTTCTACATTACTTCACAGTTTACTTTAAATGCCTGTAAAAATGCCAGTCAAATCAAATAAGGAGATGGATGGATTCTGTGTTATGTGAGCAACCAACAGTGAACTATGCTGGGCGCTGCACAGGCATGCTGCGAAGCCAATTATCAAATTTTCCCTGTAGTCTATACACTCACTTACATTCCTAATGTACATTGAAGCTACAGGGGTACACATACATGCATGCATACATACATACATACATATATACATACATATATACATACATACATACATACATACATACATACACATACACACATACATACATACACACATACATACATACATACATACACATACACACATACATACATACACACATACATACATGCATGCATACATACACACACACATACATACACACACACATACATGCATGCATGCATACACACACAAATACATACATACATACATACACACACACATACATGCATGCATACATACATGCATACATACATACACATACATACATACATACACACATACATACATACATACACACATACACACACATACATGCATGCATACATACATACATACACACATACATACACATACATACATACATACATACACACACAAATACATACATACATACATACACACACACATACATGCATACATACATACACACACACACAAACATACATACATACATACACATACACACATACATACATGCATGCATACATACACACACACATACATACACACACACATACATACATACATACATACATACACACACATACATGCATGCATATATACATAAACACACATACATGCATACATACACACACACATACATGCATGCATATATACATAAACACACATACATGCATACATACACACACACACATACATACATACATACATACACACACACACATACATGCATGCATATATACATAAACACACATACATGCATACATACACACACACATACATACATGCATGCATACATACATACATACATACATACACACACATACATGCATGCATACGTACATACATACATTAATGAATGAATTAATATTAATCCAAGTCTGGTCGATGTGATTTCAAATTACAAGTTAAAAATGTGGGAATTCAGAAAACATTCTGCATGTGAGAATTCTTCATACATAAGGTCAAAACTGTAGGAGTCACCAGGTGAAGACAAATGACCATTCAAAGTTTTCCAACAAGTCCCTCAGCCTCCATCTGGCTTCAATCCAACTTTATTTGTATACCTCTGTTTAAAGAGCCATCTGTCACCACATACTTAATGGCATTCCTCAAACTTAAACCGCACAACATTGCAAACCTCTGGTAAACTTACAGCATATACAAACCCTTCACAACCCCTGTTGCTCTGTATATTGTGTAGTCTTTAACTGTCTCTCTGTGACGCACACAGTCACAGCCGTTTCTCCAAACATAAAGTGAAAATGTCCAAACTGGAAGTAGTACCACTAAAAAACAGCCACTCATGATGAATCACTTAACAGAACCAACATGTGTGTTTATGTATGTGCAATTATATATGCAAAGTCTTCAATGTGTTTAGCACAGTGTAAGTGCACTTTAATAGTAGAGTTGACACACCTGAAGAGTAATGGAAGAGATATTTTGGGAGACACAAATGATTGTTTTCATTACACACCTTCAGTTTCCCATTTGTTTAAAGGGCTACAGCGGAATGATCGCGCAATGATCCGCTGGATCTGCAGCGTGAAGGTGGAGGACATGGCATTGGTCTCATCCAGAGAGCTGCTGAGGATGTTGGGTTTGGAAGACCTGGAGGTGGTCTTGCGAGAGAGATGTCTCCGATGGTGGGGGCATGCGCTCCTCAGGCACCATCAGAAGCACCAGTGACCTGACTATTGCAGGAAGGAGGGGTCCTGGTCGGCCCAGTTGTGTAACCAGGACCGGACGCAGTGGGGCTTACCAACAACTGAGCCCATGGACAGAGCTGTGTGGAGGATGAATCTGAGAGCTGCCAAATGTGCAGCAAAACAGTTTATACTGGACACATGACTGCACGGTCAAAAACAAAAATATCCGCTATGATGATGATGATGGTTCCCTGATAAGCATGTTAAAATCTTATACAAATTGACATGTAAGTATGACTTAGAGAGCTGAGCCATCAGTGTGGCAAACTAACACAAGATTAAGTCCAGTGAGTCCAATATATGTAATGAATATGTATGAACTTTTACAGGTATATCAGTTTGTTAGATATTTACTGAGGAAACTAAAAGCCAAATAAATGGAAGCCGAATTCGATGTGTTCGACAGAGTCACAGTGCTCAAATACCAACTGATGGTATCACCTGGACTCACCTCAACTCGGCACGACTTTGATGACATTTCAACTGCATGACAGCAGGAACTATCTGAATTCTGCTAACACATTTGCTGAGGTTACAAGTAGGATAAGACAATATTGTCATGCTAATGACAGATGGTTGAGCTAGAATCATTGCTGTATAAATATAAAATTAATCAGGATTCAAGGTGAGGTATACTGAGCCAGGCAAGTCTTAAATCAACCACAGATTATGTGAATATCCATCATCTTGCTGGGAAAAAAAAAAATCTTTAATTATTAAGAAATTATAATGTACCTTTTTATCTTTGTTCTCCTGAAGAAATGGCAAAGTGCTTTTTTTCACATGCTGTTTTTTTTTTTTTTTTTTTTTTTTTTAATTTAAGCTAGAAATATTAAAAGTTCAATGATTACAGATATTTAGTTACTTATTATGTGTCAGATGGACATGAACCAAAATAATAATTATTTACTTCTGTTTTGCAGGGTGTGGAATAAAACTCAATAAGCCCACTTTGTCACTCACTTTGTTTTGTTGATCTTTTGACATTTTAATTACAGTTCCGTTTTGGTGGAAGACTGACTAAAATCTCTCACCTGACTCATGTTAAAATGAACTGCCAGACCCATACATTGAGGGGGAGAAGAGATGTATACTGTTGGGGTGGAGGAGGAGGAGGGAGCTGGTGTTGGTGGTAGTGGAGAAGAAGGAGAAAAGAAGGGAGAGTTGTCATTGCTGTCCTCGCTTGGGGCTGTGAACTGACAGCTGTACCCATGTCGAGATGAGAGGAATGTGAGGACAAAGGGAAAAGGGAGATTTGTGAGGGGGAGGTGGAGGAAGGAGGCAGCATGGTATTCAGGTATATCTACATGCATATTTCTTGCTCTGAATCTCCTGCGTTTTCTTCCCATTCCTCCTCCCTCCATTCATCCCAGCTTGTCAAGCTTTCCAGTGAATGAGTTGTAGACTGACATGCCTTATGGACTACAAACACACTGGTTGCATTCCTCAGCTTAACACAGACACACACCCCACACATACTGTATACTCCTCTGAGCCCTAACCTGGCATTTGTCAAGTCCTTCGAATGTAGCCGCACCTTTTTACGGTCAACAAAGGATGTTTAATGAATTTCACCCCTTCTATTCAGAGGTAAACATGCTGCTTTTACAGTTCCTTGTAACAGCATTCAAAGGCTGCAAATGACCTGAGACAGGAATGCCTCTGGTGAAGAGAAGGGTGGAAAACAAGATGAACGAATAAAGACAAATACAAGTAGCAGGAAGCAGATGGATGAGGAAGAACTTTGGGGGAGGTGAAAACAACAAGAAGTTAGTAAGGAGATGGAGGGGAAGGAAGAGAGGATGAAAGGAGGAGGAAGGACGAAAGGTCATGAGGGAGGTCAAAACAGGGACTGAAGGAGCAGATGATAGTTGACGAGGATTTCAAGAAGAAGTTGAAAAAAAAGGGGAAAATGAGGGGAAATGAAACAGGACACTTAGGAGGAGATGGTTGTTTAGTTTTCATACATTTCACCTGACAGTACCTTCACCTCATGTCTATGTCCTCGTCAGTTATTTATAGGTTGAACTGGGGCTAAAGTCAGGAATGTGATACCTCTCCTTGATTTTATGAAGACTTTTGGGACTTTAAAATATAGTAAGAGCTTAAAATTTGTATCAAACTCACTGATGTCACACAGTTGTCTTTGAACGATGGAAAAATGTGTTTTATTAGCAAATCACTAAGAGGTCATCCACTTTTTTCAACATTTTCAAGAGCATACAAAACGTCCTCTTTAATATGCCCCCCCCCTCCAAAAGAGTACACAAAATGTTCACAATATTATCTACCGTTCAACCAGCCGTGGGGGCTCAGTGGATACACACATGGCTAGAGATCCCCACTCCTACCCTTTGGCACAACTTTTTCCGAGACTTTATTTTTGTCTTAGGTATCGACATTTATTTGACAATTTGAAAGCGTACATCCCTCATTAACCCCCTCCTCCCAGGCGTACATTTTGTACGCTCTTGAAAAGAAATTGTGCTGATTAGTGATATAAATGATGAGAAGCATTATTTAAGTGAATCTGAAAAAAATAGTACTATTACAGTCCAAGTAAATGAAAGCAGTTATAGGCATACTGGAAACCAAACGTGACACAAGAGCACAAGATTTTTAGTCACAAGAAAGTCCTAAGTTTCCTAAATCAGACTAATGAAGACATGGTTCCGGACAAGCAAGTGATGAGTCAAGTCCTATGAAATTCAATTCTATTCTACACGTACATCTACAATATTGAGTAGGATTTAATAGGCTATAGCATTCTTGAGTCTTTTTGCGTCTCGAATTAAAACCTAAATCAACTTTGAGTCAAGTCGAGTCTTTATCATTGTAAGTCAAGTCAAATCTCAGGTCATAAAAACTCTCTTAGGTCATGTGATTTGTATGGTGGCCTGTTCACGCCAACCAAAATAAAAACAATAAGTCAAAATTTTGAGATAAAAAGTCAAAATTATGAGATAAGAAAGTCAAAATTATGAGATAAAAAGTCAAAATTTTGAGATAAGAAAGTCAAAATTATGAGATAGAAAGTCAAAATTT
>JAPSES010043936.1:0-12145 GCA_029822895.1 Maxillicosta whitleyi
AAAGCAACTTTAAAAAAATAAAAAAAAAAAAAAAAAAAAAAAAAAAAAGCTCTTCCTGCTTTGAAACATTATATTTATATATTGCATATATTTGTTAATTTGGGATATTCTATTTAGACATTCTAAATAAATCTGTAGTTCAGAATTTGGTATAGACACTTAATATGAGGGAATTCTGGGTCTGGGTCAAATTCGACTTGAACTGAAGTGTTTGTAAACAGTTTGTAAAGGGTTAAAACATAAAGCTAAAAGGTGCATGATCCAGTCTTTCACCAGTTCAAGAAGATTAACTTATCTCTCAATTTACTGACAAATTTATCTTGCAACGTTCGTAAACTGCAGGTATGATTACAGAAGGACACTGAAAATAAATCAGGTGGTTTTGCTCCGTTACAGTAACCTGAGACAGATGAAGAGGATAGAGCATCTGACAGACCCCGCCTCCTTGTGACGAATTATATTTCAATAATAAAGTGTTGACCGTAGTACATATATTGGTTACACATCAGGTTGATGGATGAGAAACTCCAGGAATGAGCCTGTGATGATTGATTAAGAGAAAAAAAAAACTTTCTCTGATCCCAACCATGATCTGAACAATGAATCTAAAATGTAACGTCAAACCTGAGATAAAGGCTTTAACAATTTCATGAGATTAGACTAAAAAGGTCTTTTGTGTGTCAGTCATTTCTGACATTAAATGGAACTGAGTGTAGCTCCACATGACGTTGAAAGGTGCTATGATGTGAATAAGAGGCTGAGTGGCCTAAAAGGGCAGGGGTAGATCTGTGCGACAGGAGTTTAGGATCTACAAGAATCACACAATGTCATCAAAATGAAAAGTGCCGAGGTTCCTCTGAGACTGACCACACCTCCTACATGGTGTGTTTGACTGGATGCCATCAGGACACAAAGGACATGATCTACTTTAATCCATCACATGCACCCTGCTCCATCACCATTATCCCACAGTGACTGAACTGCACTTTATGTCCCTACCATAACATGTTTACAGTGCTAATCTGATATGAATGCATTTATATGTTAATTTAGGTGTCTTGTGTCTTCCTGTATCCAATGTAGTACTCTCTGTGCTTTGTTAATTTCTCCTTGGGGGTAAATATAAGTGAATCGAATCGAATCGAATTGAATCGAATCGAATCGAATAGCTTTGCAGAAATAAGGACTACATAGGGTTAGTTTGGGATTGTTCGGGTTTTCTGCCTTAAAAAACAACCAAAACAAAAACCCTCATTTAATTTAGTATATCCTATGTTCATAATATTTCATAGTTTTATTATTAACAGTTCAATAGGCTACATTTCACATCACATGTCGTACACATTATTATCAACACCAAAACAGATTGATTGATTGATTGACTGATTGATTTCAGATCTAAGCCACTTGATTTGGGCAGCTTTAAAAGACATACAACAGTGCTTCTTTTTCAAACAAAAGTCTTGAATAATAATTAAGTAATGTAATGGTTTTATGTTGGAAAGTGAACGTGATGTTGTCTGACTCCCACTGAATGATGCGCAACTGTAATTAGACACACAATGTGTAAATTAATCTGAGTTTATTCATAGTCATGATTAAATTGGAAAGGCTCAAAATGATGTTACAACAGGATATGCTGCACTAGGACATCTTCACCTGTAAAATTAGAATGATATTTACTGTCAAAGTGTTCTTTTGCCTCGGTTTTATTTTATTTATTTTATTTTATTATTTTTTTTGGCATACATTTCACACTGTTAATCACTGCTTTGTAGCTGCATGCATGGGTAAATGTGAGTAGAGAGGTAGAATATTGCTGATTTGCTGCTGCTGCTAAAGTAGAGGTAATGTGCCTATAAATGATGCAGAGGGTTGCATGTTGCCTGGCAGTTATGGCTTGTGCTGATTTGACATGAAGGCTTCTAGTTTTGCAGCCACTGCATTTGTAACCCAGAATTGGTGTGATAGTGAAGTGGGTCAGAGTCTGTAGATTACACAAGCAGAGTGACAGGGCAGCAGAGAGGAGAATAGGAGAAAGTAAGAGGAAAAAGCATGAACTGGGATGGCAACATGTTAATTATGTTAATTATATGCATTTCCACCATGATTTTTGCATGATATTTTAACTTCTTTGAGCAATTAAAATGTTCAGACTCAGCTCAATGGTAGGTTGCATCAAAAATGTATCTATGACAAACATGGGGAGAACACGGGGCACATCAGCAGGGAGGTAAGGCGGCCTGGGACTGTTTGCATGGGTCAGTTCCTGTTCTAACAGGGTAAAGCCCCCGTCCCGCTGGTTCTCTATCAAATATTCACCACCTCCTGCAGAGCTAACATTTAAGCACCAACAGCAAGCAAAAGGGAGGGCAGACGGAGCTAGAGAACTGGATGGATGCACGGGAGTTGGGGGAGGTTAGGAAATTTATAATCCAGAGCAAAGAGAATGAACACTATAACCAATCCTCTATTTTTGGGAAATGCCTGTCTATCCCTGTCGTGTCCTCGGACTGAAACACTAAGGCAGCGACATGAAAAGACAATGCTTTTAGAGGAGCGATTGTCCAGTGTGAGTCTGAGAGGCAGTGAAACGTGAATGCATTGTACATATGTGAGTGAGAGTGGAGACATGGATGTTCTTTGGGGGTATAAAGAGAGGATTGAGCCTCTTGAATTAGAGCCAGGGTCTATTATTAGCTCTGGTTGCTCTGGTGTGTGTGTGTGTATGTGTGTGTGTGTGTGTGTGTTAAATACATCAGGAAACTAAAAACATTAAATCCAAAGAGCAATGCGCTGAAACAGATTAGATATGCACACACACATCCTCATAATGAGAATTAAATATTCACTTCCATTATTTTGACAGGGCAGGGGTGTTGTAAGGTTGGGGTTGGAGCATCATGACTACAGGACAGGAATGAGTATGTGCATGTGTGCTCCCATAATGCTCCCTATCTATTCTATTCTAGCGCTCCTCTGGAGGCTGAATGTGTGTCAGGGAGGAATTTTGAATATGTATGAGGAAGAAGAGGTGGAGGAGGATGAAGGAACTGGGGCTGGAAATTGGAGCACCACTGCCAGAAGTTTATATTGATCTGCACAGGAGAGGATGAACCTGCACAGCTGCTGCACCTTCACTTTGACCTTTAGTCAGAAATCAATGAACAGCCCGGATGAGAAAATACTGGAGCCTCATTCAACAGTAATGAGGCCCAGTCCACGTTCATTTAATCGAAGTTAACTAATAATTTTCTAAATCTTGAACTCTCCCTTTATCAACAACTTTAATTTTCTAAAGTTAGCTCAGTCACCATCAACAATATGTCAAATAATAGAGAAAAGCATTTACAATGTGTATTTTTCATCCATTAAAAATACAGATGCAGACATTTTTAAGTACCAGTGGTGCAGTAATGTCAAGTTAAGTAGTAAATTTGTAAATGCTAGTGCACCAAATGTGGAGAAACTAGTGTGGTTTGAAACTAATGAGGTTTCAGACTGAGCATATATCAAACAATTTTTATGATGTTTACTGGTCATTAATATACCAACCATTTCAGCAATAATTTAGCTAAAGAAACTAATGGGAATTAATTCATATTGTGTGATGTAATCTGTCAGTATGCCTTTGAAAATAATAATAATAATGATAGCAATAATAATAATAATAATAGTATTTATATAGCACCTTTAAAAACTGGGTTTTACAGACAGTAAAAATGGTACAACAGCGGGATGCAAAGTGTAAACAAAGATACTAAAACAGAAAAAACACAAAAAAAGAGATACATAAAACATCATGTATTAATAAACAGCTAAAACAGGATAAAATTAAATATTTAACATTTAGAGATGACAACATCATATAAAACCAAGTGTATAAAAATATGTTTTAAGAAATGATTTAAAATGGAAAATGGTGCATACTACTTTTGTTTATACATAATTCCATGTTGACCATACAGGTGTCAAACAAAACTGTATGAATGAACATAAACGAAGCACCTTAAAGTACTCTGAAGCAGTGTTTTGATTTTGTTTTTTCAGTTTGTTAGCAGTAGCGCTAACACACTAATTAGCCAACTAGCTGACAGACAAAACAATGCAATACTGAATTAATCCTCCCATTAGCTTATGTTTTCAGGTTGGTTTGTGCAGAAATGAGGCTTTTTCATCAGTTTGTCAACTCATGTATAGAGGTACATTTTCTTATCTTAATCCAAAACATTCCAATATTTCTCTAATTCCTAAACACACCCAAGTTCTTTACAGACAGTGGTATATGATTTTATGTACCATGTAAACAGAGCAGTTCTAGCATATTGTAAATATAGATGTGTGTGTCTGCATGTGTACAGTTCTTACCTCTCCATAGTCAGTTGTGACAACGAGGGTTCCATCTCCACAGGAGTTGACAGTAGCAGGAACGAACTGCTCCTTCTCTTTGACCCAAACCCGGGCCCCCTGGATCACACACAGACACACAAAACAGACAGAGTTACACAGTGCATCTCAACCCATGCGATTACTTATCATTTGACATGTTACTAAAGACATTCACCTCAGTATTTTTACCATTAGAAAGATTATTTACAGTCATCAGAGGGAGAAGAGGTTGCAGATTTTTGGTCACATTCAACTAACAAATATAATGGAAATGCACTTTAACCGCATACAGTTAGAGCTGAAACCACCAAATATTATTTTGGAAATTTCAGATGATGTTCTCACTCATTTATATTTTATGTCTTATGTTCATATCTGTTGTTCTTTATTGTTTTTTGTTAAAAAAAACTAAAAAAAAAACCAAACTGCATATTTATTTGTACATCTGTAAAGATCCTGCACGCAATCTGTGTGTAATGAACATGAAGTTATGTGACAGTGTGCTCTAATAAAACATACAAAAAGGAAATGCACTTTAACAACGAAAACAAACAACAACAAAAAAAGAGGAAGTCTGATTTGAATCAGCGCTACTGGACAAATACGACTCACTCCCTCTGTTCAAATAAACATGATTATAAATTAATAAAATATTCATATAAGAATAAGTACATTTTGCCAGCTTTCTATGAATAGATGCCACTGTTGTGATTAAGGATATAACAATTACTGGTATAATGATAAACTACTGTAAAATTCCCAATGGTTAGTATTACCATTTAAATTCTAATTAGCATAAAACCATGTGCACCTGCATCCCATACATCTCTCTCTCTCTTCTCTCTCTCTCTCTCTCTCTCATTCATATGGAAAATGGTCAAACAAGCTCCACTCAGACCTGTACAACTACATTTTTCCCAGTCAAAATGTCATTCAGGAGTCATTAGAATATCTGATAAGGAACTGCTTGATAAACAGAATCAAGAATGGTATTGATATTGATAAAAGCCTATCATTTCCCTTCCCTACTGCAGATATCTCTTATGACCATAAGGTGCCATCTTTAATGCACTTTTGTATGTTTGATGTGTACATGTTAATATTTTAATGTTACTGACAAGAGAAAGTACATTGTGTTTGTTATTTCATTTGTTTCGTTTAGTTTTTTTTTCCATTTTTATTTTATTTCAGTGTATGCATAAGTACTTTTTGAACAGGATAAAGTGCCCTATTATTAGATGGAAAAGAGGCAAAGATAGACCTACTGCTGGTTGTTCCTTCCATTGCACACTCACAGTGCTTTGTGCAACATCTCAGAGTCACTTTTTGTACCTTTTATGATCCATAAGACAGAAAACTCCTGTTTAACAGCATTGTTTGTTTTGTATGTTTTTTTGCAATGCTATAAAACACAAAATAAATAAAAATTTGGTAACAAAAAAAAAAAAAAAAAAAAGACAGAAAACTCCTAATGTGTCTGTATGTTTCGTGTGTATGGGCACACAAGCAGATGCCACATAATAAACAACTGTAACATCTGAGCTTTCCATTAAGGTAAAACAGTCCTCCAAGTCTGTTTTGTACGTGGTTGTGGTTGAGAAGATGTGTGCATGGTTGACTTGAGGTCAGAGGAAGTGTGCTCCAGCCCGACCTTTCCTCACACACAAAGGCCTCTTTTACAGAGTCACTGACCCCTGCCCTCAGACCCGTTAAAAGGGAGCGCAGCATAACAGAGGAGGGGAGAGAAAAGGAAATGAGAGAAGTTGGAGTTGATGGAGTAACAGAAGTTATGTTGAGACAGGAAATGGAGCAGATACACTGTCCTAAACCGGTCTGAGGCTGTACAGTACCCTTCTGTAATATATAACATCTGCTTCAGACCTTAAATGTGCTGTTACATACTTTAATAAGATGAATCAGAAAACAAGTTATAAAAGCACTGGTTAGCTCATGTTTTCAGTACATACGATGGTGTGTTATTACCTCCGCCAAGGAGGTTAAGTTTTTGCCAGAGTTTGTTTGTCTGTTTGTTAATTAGCAAGATAACTCAAAAAGTTAAGGACGGATTTCGATGAAATTTTCAGGATTTGTTGGAAATAGCATAAGGAACAAATGATTATCTTTTGGGGGTGATCCGGAAGGAATCCTGGATTCTGGATCACTTTGAATTTTTTGTTAACATTGTGGTAAATGGGGCCAAAAATTTTGTTTCTCAATATCTCGGTTAATTATTGACCAAAACTCATAAAATTTGATACAAGAATTGACAATGGGGTCCTCTATCAAATTCCAAAGGCTGATCCGGATCTGATCCAAAAGACGGATTTTATCCCAATTTATATAAAAAAATCGAGGTGCCCTTATGTTTACACCTACTGTGCCTTTAATATTACAGATATAAACTTCTAACAAACACCATCATGTAGCTGAGACAATTCTGTATCTGGAGTATGTCAACGGTATGTTTCCAGTGTCAAGAATCTAATAAAATAGATAAAAAACAAATGTGGGAATAATATTGCAGGGTGTCTGTGAACTGTGCTGCTTGGGGGAGGTTTGAGCTCTCTGAGTGCTTTTCTAGTTACACTTATATGTTAATGTATGTATATTTATACATTAGATTTATAAATGTTCCACTAGATACAACCTGAAAAGTGAATGTATTGTAATGTGCAGACACTGTTTTGAGGTAGATCTGGTAGGTCTAAGACAAATATTCCTTTTGAATGAAACCCATTCTCTCACTAAATCTCAGAATTTCACTTCAAGACTATATGTAGAAACTACAACCAACTAACACGTTGGTTGTAATTACACAGAAAGTTTATATAATGTTGTTACAGAGTATTTGACTAATAATGTCAAATATGTTGTTTTACTATGAAATATGGTTAAATATCTCCTTAGATTTTCCATTTCCAGTTTGTTTTCAGTTGCTGATCAGTCTGATTTGTTAGCTTCTTTGTGTTTATATGACTTTACACAGCCGTACATTATCTTTTGATAACATTACTTAAGTGTGATGTCAGAAGAAAATGGCCACTGAGTGAAGGTGGGCTGAAACGTGTGTGTTCCACTGTAAAGGATGAGAGAGATTTTGCGCTCCTATGAGACTGGAGAAGTGAGAATTAATTTTAGCAACAGATGGCCACACCCCTAAGCATTCTATCACAACAGTTTATCACTTTCCTTTTCCCCATTTCCATCCTCTTTTAGTCTCTTTGTTTAATTCTTTTATCTGGTCTGACACAGTGATGATAAAGGAACACCAGCCTGGCCAGAGGCAGAAATCACCCCCACACTTACAATACTTTATTTATACACAGATGAGTAGCTCAAGGACATGCTCAGGGGACAGAATGTCAGAACGCTGCTGGATACAAAGATTTAAATGGATGATTTACGAAACAGACCAGTCCTTTTATCACTGTGTTTCCCAAACTTAGACTGAGGAGCCAAAATCTTTAGCTGCCGTTACTGGATCACCAATTGTCAGAGGATATCAATCTATAATATGAATCAGTTCACCTAATTAAAACAGAATAAAAGTGTTCTCTAAAAGGCATTATAACTGCTTGTCTCAAGAGGGTATTGAAAACTGTAGAGGAGAAATGGGAAAAGATGCAAGAGGGCAAAATGATTAAATAAGATGGACAAGAAAGTAAAAGAAGCAACAAGATAAAAACAACACAATAAAATACACATGAGATCAAAGATGCAACAAAATGACAATGATACAAAATGCAAAATAATCTGAAAATGACACGTTTTTTTGTTGTTTTTTTTTTTAAAAAAAAGGCACAAAAATGATGGAACAAGATACAACAAAATGCACATGATAAAGAAAGTTAAAGAATACTAAGTGAATTAAAATTAAAATTAAGATTTGAAATAATGGAAAATGACAAATAACAAAATGATAATGATGTAAAATACATGAAAAAAAAAAACACAGTGACAAAGTTTTGACAATAGACGAGTCAATAGAAATGTAAATCTATGGTCATTTATGTCATTATTGTAAATTTGGATCCCAATGAAATCTTGGGTGTCTCGCTTTTTACCACAAATTATATATAATATGTAATGAAAGTATGTACTGTAACTCATCTAACTCTAACAAAATTAGTGAATACAACCAAGATTTAATAAGAAATAAACCCTTGTGTGTACAGTGACATTTTTGTTAACCAACATTTTCACAAGTAAGAAAATTAATCAGATTAATTTTTCACTCCAGTCTTTGTGGGAACAAGCTTTATGCATCTCGAATCATTCTGACCTCTGAAAAATTCATGGCCCATCTCTGTGTGTTATTCTCTCCTCAGCAACTCTCTATATATAGCCACCGTTCGCTGCTCTAGATCCCCTCTTTTTGTTCCGGCAGCCAGTCTGTCTCAGACCTGCCTTTCAGATTCCAGGACACACAGACCTATTAGAATTACAGTGATGGCATGAATTGACCTGATGACCTCTTGGGCCTAAGGCTGTTAGCTCACAATTAACCAGTCTCTCGATGGATCCAGGTCTGACCTCTGACCCCTCTTAACCCATAAAGACCCAGTCCTACTTTTGTGGCTATTCCCCAAATTTTTTTTTCTCTCTATACTTTCCTAAATGATTTATCACCATGTATTATATTTTGCTTTTTTTTTTTTTTTAACTGTAAATCCTGTATTTTCTTGTATTTAATTACCTATATTTAATTTAGATATTTAATAACATTTAGAGTAAATTCAGAGGTTATATTAGATTATATCAGAATGGTGACTACTGAATAAAAAGTGACTTTTCAGTAAA
The DNA here is from genome assembly GCA_029822895.1 of Maxillicosta whitleyi. Lineage (NCBI taxonomy): Eukaryota > Metazoa > Chordata > Actinopteri > Perciformes > Neosebastidae > Maxillicosta > Maxillicosta whitleyi. The sequence goes on from JAPSES010043936.1 coordinate 9,190, forward strand.
ATATATCACTAACTGAACATAAACCCAGTGTGTCCATCCACTGTCATTGATCCAACTCCATAGGTTTTATTGGTAAATCAATGTTGTAGAAGATGACGGTGTTTCCACGGTAACTGTGGAGCCTCTGAATGTCCAAATGGATTATACTTGATGACCGTGAAAAGATGTTAAACTGTATTTGACACCATTTATTTATATGCATTGATAGAATTTTGTGGTTCAAATGGGTATTAAACATTTTAGATCAATGGGTACTTTTGGTCACCAGTGGATATTTATGCGTTAAACCTCAATACTGGACTTTTACCACTACCCCTGAAGCATAGACAGACATAAACACAGTAAATACGTGAATCTAACTCCAAATTCTCCCCGTATTTCTTTCTTTTTTCTGTCTCCTCTTTGACTAAATTGCTCACTGCTTCCAGATCGATGTGTTTTAGCTGAGCTATGTGTTATCTCCAACGTAAAGGAGACAGAGGGTTATAAATTGCCTTATTACAACCCACACCCACCAACAACCCCTGTTCTGCTCCGCCTCCTCTGTCTACACCTCCCCTCCCCCATCTAATACCACCCCAGACAGGAATGTCCAGGCATGACAACAAACTGCTGCTTTCATTGAACTAAAACACAAAAACACAGGTTCAGACATAGATTCGGACACACATCCCCATCAGCCGGTGTCTTTCACCTCTTTCTCGGTGCCGCAGCAGTTATTTCTAAGTCTGTCACTCATCACTATGAAATGCAAACCAAAAGCCTGTCAGACCCAGGCCTTCGGGTTCATCCATCACACTTTCGCCAAGCTCCATTAAAGCCCAACCAACTTCAATTGTCACTCGACCCTCACATGTAACCTCTAACCTCAACATCTCACAACCTGCACTAGAGCTACGACAGCCCAGAAGTACAAGGAGCAGAATAACAACTCCAGTAGCTACACTCATGAGCTTATGAGGTTTGTGTTGGTGTCTGAGGTTGACTTCAATAATTCTATTTCTGAACTAATGAATGCCTATGTGGAGGAATTTAAGACTCATTATTATTAATCAGATTAAAATAATCGGTGGGTCATTACATCTTTGACTCTTTTTTACCGTTGTTGATATGTGATTGTTATTGTTTATCATGTTGGTGTGTGTCTATTGGTAAATATATAGTATTATAAGGTATACAGACTATCATTTTGATAATTATTATGTACAATATACATTAGTTTTGCTAATCTCTTGTTTTTTTTTTCGTTAGTATGATTCAGAATAGATGTTGATGATGATGAACTGTATCACTAAGGAAGCTAATTTAAAGTCGTAAGTTGCAGAAATGGCAGAAGGTATTGGATTTAATATGTTTTCTTCTTCCAAGTCCTATTTGAGCAGTACTTACTGAATTAATTTTGTTATTGTTGATGTAGTTGACAAGTGTTTTTTTGTTTTGTTTTGTTTTGTCTTGTCTTGTTTTTTGATAATTTTTAAATTCATTTTATTTATTCATTCCTTAAATTTGCAAAATGCTTTGTGTATCTGTTCTGCCATTGGCTCTTTGTATTCATGGACTGTTTCGGTTCTTTCCTTTTACTCAAAACAAAAAATAATAATCTTTTTTTACTAAATTGGTAAGACTGTGTATTGTCCTCTGAGCAAGGTCTTGTAACTCACTGTGCGACATGTTAAATATACAATTTCCACCATTAAATTGATATGTTTTCACACTTTTCTCCCAGGACAGCCCAAAACAAGTCAGTGTATATCAGGTTTTACTCAACATTTACATTAAACTCAACACAAAAGTCATTTTGTGAGATGTGGTAGCGTTAATTCCTTTATTGCAACTATTTTGGTTTCCAAGTGGTGGGGAAAGATTATAATTTTACCATAACTTTATGGGTAACAAAACTTCACACTGTGACAAACTCTGGTACATGTAATGTGGTTTTACAACAGACGTTTTTGATAAGAATTGTAAAAATAATGGTAAACAGTCGTCATAATTTAACCACCAGTTAACTGTAAGTTATCAAGAAAAAAACATTGTTGTCATCCAGAGAAAAGTCTGAGTTATGAGACATTATTATTAATGTTATGTTTTCCATAAGAAGCACAAATTCACAATTTAAACATTTCCAAAATGACTGAGTTTGCTCATTGTTTTCATCTGGCTGTGATTTACTAATGATTATTGACAGTTTGTACTCATTAATTATGGGTTCCTCTTGTTCATCTTATCATCTCATCAAATTTATAGATAAAGATTCCTGAAATAAATATGTCTGGATCACACTGAAGAAGGATAAAGGTAAGAACAGTTAATATCTAGAAAATTAATTTAAAGTTTTTCTGTAAGTCCATGTATTTAAAAAAAAAAAAAAAAAGTGTAATTGGTAGGATTGACTTGTGTGTCTCAAAAATCCATTGCTATTGCTTTTTATGTGACTTAAAGCCTACACACACACACACACACACACATTTCTTGGGAAAAGTTGCAGGGTTGATTTGATCTGTAATTCACTGAGAAGAAAAATGCAAGAACTAAGAAAATCCATCCTGACCATCTAATAATCTTTAATTTGTGAACACACAAAGGAAGTTTTCCCCGGAGCATTAGGCCCAGACAACTGAACAGCTGTGTATGTGTGTGAGGAAGACCCATAAAGGCTTTATTTCTGCTCAGGCAATCACAAAGGCAGTCATGCCATTTGTTCGAGGCGTCGCCCCAGAGACAGTCTCGGATGAAGGACCCCTCTCTATAAGGGCCCCCACATGCACCACCACACACTAATGAAACACTACCCTAAACACACAATCAATGTCTATATACATAATACACATTATACACTGCCCGGCTAAAAAAAGAAGTCACACATCCCATACCTAACAGCGCCACCTTTGGTTCTGATTCCAGGAGACATTCAGTGGATTTAACTGCACCAATAGTTCTGATCCTTCCATGGGTC
>JAPSES010043996.1:0-12137 GCA_029822895.1 Maxillicosta whitleyi
CATAACAAAACCCTCATAGTCCAAAAAGTCACACTTTGTAATTGTTCGGGGCTACTTTCTCTCAGTAGCGATCAGTGGGCGCTACAGCCGCTAGCTGACAGGTAGCTAGGCTACCTGTTTCATTCACTTAGTTTAGTGCTGGGGATACCACCTCAACCGTTGCCTCCTTAACCACACCTCCATCAGCTCTACACCCCCCCTCTGTGCAACCTCCATGTTAGTAACCCTGTCCTTCAATGTAACTCATCCTCAGCATCTTTCTCTCTCAATGTTATTGGAGGACATAACAAGACTTTATTACTTTGCTGAAATTTATCAAAGGTTCAAAAAAAAAATATCCAAAAAGTATATATAAAAATACATGAAAAACACATGAAAGGTGAAAGGAATATGTATTTTAGAACATTAGAACATCACTTTTAGAACATTAGACCAACATCAGTGCTGATCCAGACACCTGTCAACATGCACATGATCCCTTTGAACCATTTCTTACATTAGTACCATTACTTCATCATTACATTAGTGCCATTACTTCATCATTACATTTAATTAGTACCATTACTTCATCATTACATTAGTACCATTACTTCATCATTACATTAGTACCATTACTTCATCATTACATTAGTGCCATTACTTCATCATTACATTAGTACCATTACTTCATCATTATATTAGTACCAATACTTCATTGTTTCTTACATTAGTACCATTACTTCATCATTCCTTACATTAGTACCTTTACTTCATGGTACCTAACAAAGCAGGACCACTTACTGTTCATACACAGGTCGACCTTGCAGACCCTGTAGAACCACATTTGATCATTGTTGACTCACTGTCTTATAATGTTTGTGGAAACGACCAAAAACAGTTACTTGTCCGAAAAAAAGTTTAACATTTCTACAATTAAATATATGTATATATATATATATATATTAGTAACAGCAACATAATGCAGTACTTTCAGTTTATTAAAGTGTCTATCAAAAAGTACACTGTATGAACTGTGTTGGAGGCTGCAGATTCATTCATTATTTCCAGCAGTTTATCAGACCCCCCCCACACTATCACCACTATAAAACTAATGCAATGTGACGGTCTCTATGAGCTCATTTCTACGCTCCACTGCACTCGACTAACATGTCATGGCTTCAATAACCCATCATACAGACCTAAACATCTACAGGTCTAAAATGTTTAATACATTTTGAAGCATTAATCCTATCAACACATGTAAATAATTCAGCTAAAATGCAGTTTGAGTTCCAGACATGTCTTTTTCGGATCCAATTACTCCCTATTTTCATGGTTTTATGGTCATGTAAACAGCTCAGTGTGTCACATCAATGTTAGTTAAAGTATGTGTTTGTGGAGGATTTTCCCAAATTATACTCAAAGCATCATGGAGATCCAGCTGGTCTGTGCTGCCGTTTAGATTTGATGCATCATTAGTAAGATTTATTGTTGCGTTTCCTTCATTCTTATCAACCCCCGTCCCTCCAGTAAATTACTGATCAACAGCTGAAGCATCCTTATCCTTACACAAATGAATTTGTGCTGATTGATTGGTATGTTTTTTGAGTCGTCAGTGTTAAAGTATTTTAATTTGAGAACTCAGGTCCTGGTGAAAATATCATTTAGGATCTTGGGATTTTAGTTTTTGTTAGAATGTGGCTCGGATATGGCTTCAAAGAGTGATTATAAATAAAAATATGATGTTTTTCATTTAGTTTGAAAATTTCCGATATTAGCTTTTTTGCCGATATCCGATATGCTGATATTGTCCAACTCTCAATTTTTGATTCCGATATCAGCCGATACCGATGATACCGATATGTTGGTTATTTTTCCTGCTAATTTTGATAACATCACATATCTCCTGTTGTGGAATTAACACAACATGCTTAATGTTATTGTGACGCCCCACTGGATGCATTCTTGAATGCAACAAGGTTTTCCATATGTTAACATTGTTTTTGCAAAATAAGAAAAATGCTTCAACTTAATTTAGGGAAAAAGTGCCATGTTTATTTTTTTTTAAATTGTCTCAAACCACAGTTTAATTTCACTCTCCCTGAGATAATCTTGGCAATGCCCACAACAAATAGGGCAAATTTGACTTCTTCACAAATGATAAAACATTGTACCTGAACAACTATGTGCAACATAGCAGCATCTAAAGTCAACTAAAATAACAGGCATAGTGTATGACAGGCTACTGTTTTGTTTGTGTCTGTATTTGGGTGTAACACAAGCATTATTTTATCGGTTTTGAGGCAAAAAAAAAATCAGATATTAATCGATATTATATTTTTAGGCTAATGTTGGGCCGATAATATCTGTGGGCCGATAATATCAGACATCTACATCTTCTACAACATTAATTCACCAGTAAAACCCATGGAGTTGCATCAATGACAGTGGATGGACGCACTGGGTTTATGTTTAGATAATGATGAACTAACTGAAAGAGTCATTTTTTCCCCTCAGTTTTTCTGTGGTGAAATAGTAACCTTTGAATTTACTTTGAATTTTCTTGAACAAATTAAATATAGGGAAAAATATCTGATTTACACTGAAAAATGCAAATCACAGAGGATAATAAGTCCGCACAATGAAGTGTTAGAAGATCGCAATCTCGATTCACATATATACCCGATCTCATTTCTAAACACGACCATTCTAAAATATTTTATTTCACTGCTGCATTATGAAGAAATGCCCACAAACACAAAAGCACCACCTCCTCCTTCAGCCAATGGTAAAGCGTCTTTACAACACATGACCCTGCTGCTGTCGGCTGCAGTTTAGTGAGTGAATGACAGCGGAGGAGCGTCTGCGGTAAAGACAGTGAAATGGATGAAAACCCCAGTGGTAGTGTCCACAGCCACCTACTCAAACTTGTGCCCAATAAAGGTTTGTATCAGCGGTGTTAAAGTCATGTTGGTTTTCTTTTCTGTCGTCCAGATCCAAGTATCTTTTCACTTTCACTCCTCTGACTTCTGCCTGTTCTTCTTCTTTTCTTTGCTGGTGACGATAACTCGATCTTTAACCAATGATCAAAAGTCTCCCCCTTTCCATAAAAATCCTTCCACACCCGACATTTCACACAAACCAATCGTCACTGTCACATTAAATATTATACATGTGTATCCAGTACAAATGTCCTGTCCCCTGAAATGAAAGTTGGTGAAGCTTCAGGAGGGAAAAGGTAAATGATCGATAAGTTTCATTTTCACTTCTGTGAGCAGTGTGATCCACTTGATATTTGAGCCACGTATTCCTCTTTCATTTCAGGTGACATGAATAATTCTTCTTCATCTTTCTAAGTAAAGGCTCTCTTATATCCGGTCGTGCGTGGTACTCTGAGTGGTTTCCATGCCAAAAATGGGACAAGTAGTGAGATGCACGCAAGTGGAAAGTACTTTTTTTGGTGGTTGCAAACATCACACATAGCACGCAGCCTGAAAACTGGCCGGACAGTTTTTCCGCTACAACCTGGTTGCGACAATTAGCACGCCTGGGGCACGCTCGGAGTTCACAAGACAAAAGAACTGAGTAAGTTCGATAGTTCCGCGTGTAACGCAGGCAAAAACATGCAACAATTCCGGGGTATTTTCCCACGAAGTCATACTTAGCACAGAAGAGGCTCTTATTTTCCACTTGCTTTCAATGTACATGTTAACAAAAGGCAGGTGAGCACACTTCCTCCGTACGTATTACCTACTTCCAAAATGCGTGTTGAGTATTACTACCGTACTTGTGAAGTACGTCACACTCAGACGATGAACATGATCAACACGATAAAAAGTGCGTCAGAAGTAGGCGATCCAGCAGCTACTGCCAGCGCTGCATCACGGTCTTCCACTTCCTCTTCAACAACAGCTGTAAAAGATGACGGCGCCTCCTTCTGGGTAGAGCCATATTGGATGGAAACAGTGGTGATGAACAGACTCAGTGCATCCTCTGATATTAGTGGGATTTTCTGTGCGTTCTTCCAATTTGACACACGATTGTCTTGCTTAATACTTCCGTTTCTCTTATGTTTCTCTTGCTTTGTAAGTTTATGAAAACGTATGCTTCACTTGTAATTCACGTGCAATTCTCCCACTCATTGTGTGTGACAGAAGTACAGATCTTATGTGCTCCTTACTTCTTCCTACTTCCAAAAAGGCGTACAGACCACTTTTGCTCCTCGCTTTTTGAGCAAACCACACCCACTCATTAAGTACTTACTACATACTTCCCCTCCGATTTAATTTTCACCCTGCGACAACTCCATGTCTGACAGGAACTCCGAGTTTGCACGATCTCTAAACTCGCACGACAGGATGTAAGAGAAGGTTAAGAACTTGCAAAATCAGTGGCTGATTAAATGAAGAGCTCTTTTCCAAGATGCTATATATCAATTTTCAAAAAAGTCTTTCTCTGTCAATATCACTGAAATCTAGGTTGTAATGGTTAAAATTGTTATGGAAATAGCAGATACCATTAACCTAGTTCCATTTTTCCTAATGTTATCTTAAAATCAGGTTGTAAAAAATTAAATAACAAAAACTGTAATTAAATGGCTTTTATAGCGTTTTGTAAAAGAGCTCTTTAAATACTTTTTTGCCTCACAGTATAAGCAGATTTCCACACATTCTTGGTGTTGTAGTAATGATTTTTCAGGTGGTGAAACTAAGGTGCTGCTAGCTTTCTCCAGGATATTTTGCAGATAACCATTTTTGTTCAACGTCATCCTTGAGAAACCTGAACCACCCCCAGATAACAGAGCCAGCGCTGTTTTTCTTCAGGACAATGTCATCTGTCTCCACTTTCTTTGCGCTGTCCATTCATTCTACTCTCTCTCTCTTTTCCTGATATACCAACGTGCGTGTGCAGCAGACAGTTTTCTGGATGGGCGGGGGTACAAGTGCTGTTAGAGGACATGACGATGGGATGACAGAAGTGAAACTACTACTGCTGACAGTGGGGTGACAGTTAATTCCAAATGTACGTCATACAGTTATTTTATATATCCCACATGAACCAAGCAGTGACATATGGAGTAAATTCAGTATATATGGCCCACCCCTATGTGTGACTATTGTAAACACACTGCAACCGGATTAGTTTTATTAGAGAAAATCTAGTCACATCGGTCTTGTGGATTTGGGAAAAAAAAAAAAAAGGAAATGTGATTTCATTAAAAGGAAAACTTCAATATGGGTCAAATCAGAAGTGCAGCTTCACTCTCACGGTCACGGAGCATGAGGTGAGGCGGACGCCATCAACACAAGAAAGGCTGCAGGACCCGACGGCGTCACAGGGCGTGTGCTGAGGGACTGCGGCAGGGATCTTCACGAGGATCTTCAACCAGTCCCTTTCCCAGTCCACTGTCCCATTCTGTCTCAAATCCTCCACAATAGTCCCCCTGCCCAAAAAACGTCACATCTCCAGTCTTAATGACTACCGGCCAGTCGCTCTCACCCCAGTCGTAATGAAGTGTTTTGAAAAACTGATCCGGAGTCACATAACATCCCTCCTACCCCGAGGCTTTGATCCCCACCAGTTTGCCTATAGGGAAAATAGATCCACTGAGGACGCTGTAGCCACAGCTCTCCATGCTGCTCTTTTCCACCTGGAGCAGCTGGGGAGCTACGTGAGGATGCTATTCGTGGATTTTAGCTCTGCTTTTAATACGATCCTTCCTCACAGACTGGTGGATGTATTGGGGGACCTGGGACTACCACACAACACCTGCATGTGGATTAAGAGCTTCTTGTCTGAACGCAGCCAGAGGGTGAGAGTGGGCCGCCACACATCCACCTCCCTCAGCCTCAGCACCGGCTCCCCACAGGGCTGTGTGCTGAGCCCGCTGCTCTACACCCTCTACACACACAACTGCACCCCCGCCCACCGCAGCAACACCATAGTTAAGTTTGCGGATGGCACCACAGTGGTAGGACTCATGTCTAAAGGGGATGAGTCTGCCTACAGGGACGAGGTGGTGCGGTTGTCAGAATGGTGCAGAGAGAACAACCTGCTCCTGAACACAGCAAAGACCCAGGAAATCTAGGTGGTCATAGAGTTTCGTAAGAATAAAACAGACATTTCACCGCTGGCCATCAACGGGGTCTGTGTGGAAAGGGTGGCCTCCTTTCGCTTTCTGGGAGTCCACATGGAGGAGGGTTTGACCTGGGGGGTGAACACCTCGGAGCTGCAAAAAAAGGCCCAGCAGAGACTCCACATCCTGAAGGTCCTGAGGAACAACAACATCTCACAGAGGCTGCTGGTGTCCTTCTATCGGTGCTCCATCGAGAGTGTCCTAACATACTGCATTTGTGTCTGGTACACCAGCTGCACAGCTGACCAGAAGAAACGGCTCCAGAGGGTCATAAAAACCGCAGAAAACATTGTTGGCTGCCCCCTCCCCACCCTTGAACAACTCCACCATTCCCGCTCTCGCAAAAAAATCAAAAACATCATTGAGGACACTTCGCACCCCGGTCATTCCCTGTTCAATCTGTTGCCATCAGGCAGACGGTACCGATCCATAAGATCGAGGACCAGCAGGCTTACAAACAGTTTTTATCCTTCAGCAATAGTCGCACTTAACGCCACCAGTAACAATCTACTGTTTTAAATGTGCAATATATATATTTATATTATCTTAGGTAAAAGGGCCGGTGCAACTGGTGGCATGCATGTGTGTTTGTATTCTTATTCTGTTCTATCTGTTTTTATGAATTGTGTTTCTTTCTTTCTTTTTGTTTTTTGAATGACATTGATCATTGCTTGGCACTCTTAAATTCCATTGTTTTTTTTATAACAATGACAATAAAGAACTAACTAACTACAGCGTGTATAAATCATATAGTCATTGTGAAGTTGAAAATGTGTAAACAGTGAGGAAATGTCTGTCAAAGGTATTTTTCAACACAGCATGTCAACAGAACAGGTTAGAATCAATGAATTAAAAAAGTCACAACATGAAAAAGCATGAGAAGTGGTAACAGTTGAGCATCTACAACACAACGGTGCTGACTGAGAAACCCAGAAGAGCCACAGTATGAAGAAAACAGGATATTCTTAAAGACATTTTTTATAAAAGTTTCCACCTCATTCTGCGTCCTGTCTTACAGAGGGAACGGTGCGTCAGCTTCGAGCGCTCTGCTTGAATGAAGGTCAAGTTTGGAGCTCCCAGTTTAGAGTCAGACGCACAAAGAGGAGCGAGCAGGAGTATGGAGGCACGACAAACTGAACTAACCTTTATTTAAAATCCAAAAGGGCATGCAATATATATTTAATGATTTTGACTGACAACATATTGTGGCGAGCGGTGAAAGAACAGAGGGAGCAGAGGTCACCCTTTCGAAGAAGGAGCTTTTATTTTTAACTCTTCCACACTAACGATGGTCAACATGAACCGGATCCATGGCGGTGCATAGCAGCCTGGCTCACGGTTCCCCTTAACACAAACATAAAATGCTATAATTAACTAAAAGGCAATAAAACAAGGTAAGAAATACACATTTACATTAATAACACGACTTAACTCAAACAATATAACCCCCAAACAACCCCTGAACATAACCCTCAGCATGCCCTGCGGCATACTGCCACTTCCTGGTACACACAGTGGACCTGGGTCGGTACAATACATATAATATTAAACACATACTGTTCATGTACAAGGAAATATTTAATGTTTAGATTAATGGAAACAGTGTATGTACATGACTGTTTATTACACATTTTAAGTCTCAGCCACAGATGTTAAAAAATATCTACTGATATAACTGTTTCATACCTGTTCATCCACTAATTCTATCAATACAAGTAAATAATTGGTGTAAAATACAGTTTTTCATCTTTTCATAATCATCAGATATGACCCATTTGGACGTTCAGAGGCTCCATAGTGAACATGGAAACACTGTTATCTTCTACAACATTGCTTCACCAGTAAAACCCATGGAGTTTGATAAACAATAAACAACACTTATTACAGATTGTTCGTTTATCAGACAGGGGCAGTTGTTTATTTACCTGCTTGACTAGTTTCCGCTACTTCCTGTAGCTTTCATCAGAAGCGTCACATGATTTTGTTGTGACGTGTCTTCAACATCAACACCAACAACAACATCATGTGATGCTTCTGACGAAGGCTACAGGAAGTAGCGGAAACTAGTCAAGCAGGTAAATAAACAATTGCCCCTGTCTGATAAACGAACAATGTGTAATAACTGTAAGCGGTAGACAGGATGAAACTTTATCAAATAATAAACAACAGTGGTTGGAGACACGTGGTTTATTTTCAGTTAATTATATTTTTTACTTCAGTTTCTGCTATAATAACACTTAACTTTAATTTGAGCTTTTCTGAACATCTACATGATCAGTGCATTACATATGGGAAGATATATGATTTATACTTAAAAATGCAAAAAACAGAGGGTAATATTATAATAAATGGTGATAGATTTATCACCATGTATTATATATTATATTATATATATACTTAAGTAAAGGTTAAATTCTAAAAACTTCTGCTCCAACCCATCAATTCATACATGTCTTTAAACACTTCATCATAATTTTCAGGTCTGTGTTCAACCAATCAGAATCTCTAATCTCTGGTCTTCACTTTTAACTTCCCCAAATGTGTCTTTTAGGTTCCTCATTTCAGATTTGGAATCAACATACCTGATTTAGGTGAAATGACGTACTTCTTTTCCAGTAATAAAGTATTATTGATCATTGACATCATATGAAGTCATTATTAAATTAAACAGTGCAGATAATAACGTGTGATAGTCTGGATTATGTGGAAAAACATGATGATTTGTCTTAAACTGGCTGCTAAAATTGACATTTCCCACAATTTTTGTAATGTATTACCAATGTTCACTATTTTTGTAATGCATTTAAAATGAAAAATTAAAAAGAACATTTCATCAGCAGTAAAATTACAAAGCTCGAGGGAAATGAATAAGCCGCGCTAAAACAAATCTTATCAATCCACCCGATTTTATCATGTGGATTTATCATCTTTTATCTTTCAAACGTATAATTATCATTTAATCTGCACTGATAACTACACTAGAATGATTATGCTTGAGGTTTCTCCTCCCCACTGAGACAGTCTTTACCTGGCTTTGTCTTCATGTCTCTACAGTGATATTGTGGAAATGAAACCAGGTCATCTGCAGCATTATAGCTTTCATTTTACTTTAACAGTAACATTTAATTCACTCTCTGACTCTCACAGCGGCGACTCTCAGCTTTTAAAGTGAACAACATACTGCAATAAAAACTGTTAATTGTTATTTTACAACTTGTTACATCATCTGTAGTAGACAGTCCTTGAACGTAGCCCTGGAAACACTAGCGCTCAGGCTGCTAAAGCAATACCATGAGTGATGGGATCTAAATGCTTCTCAATCATCATCATTTGCACAACTTGCAGAATTCCTTGGTGTTGACTTTGTCCACCTTTTCAAGTTTCAGTATTAAACCACAGAGTAGGGTCATGCATTAGAGAATCTGAAACACCATCCGTAATTAGAGCTATCCACCTTCTTACAATGAACGGACAAAACCTCCCATCGCAGCACACAATATGTCCATCCTAAAACAGTCCAGAGAAGTTGTTTTTTCTCTTACTGTTGCCCATTGAAAACCTATGAAGGTAAAAGTGAACATGTACTGTTCTGTGTTTTACTTATAAGCAATACAGATGCAAAGTCGCCATAAATGCTTCACCCTGGACCTTTTTATTACGCTCATGGGCAGAATCTATGTCGGCCACAAGTGACGCACCAGTCGTTTCCAGGTGATGAGTCCCAGTAAACAAGCAGCCGTCAGTGAGCTAGACTGGGTGGAAAGCATGTATTTGTGCTTGTTTGTGCAGCTGTATGCTTTGCACTCCACCATTGTCCTAGAGACGTGACCTAGAACTGGATAATAATGTCTCATCTTAGACCAGTGTCTGCTGGACAGGGTCAGAGCCCAGTCCATCACAGACCAGGTCGTTGGATAATATAATGAGGTTCCGTCACTGCTGTTGCTGGAACAGCCTGTGAAGGACGAAACATGTCTGACCATGACATGACAGACAGTACTCGTGTGTATTTCACAGTTGGCTATAATGGAAGTTACCGGATAGAATCATTAATATTATATGTGATCTTTTGAAATAGCTAGCAATGAAAATCCACTTCAGGTAGCCTTTAAATTCTTTTAAGGTGCGACAACAGCCCTAAGAGCCTGGAGATAATAGAAGCTAGTTTTACTGTCACGATGAAGCATTGACCACAAGGCCTCGGTGATTATTTCACACACATTAACAGGAACCTTGAGCTCTTCAAATGCTAAAGGATATTACAAGCTGTAGTCACTAGCTACTTTAACACAGCACTTCTGTTCCGGGAATATTTTACCTATATTCTGAAATGACATCTGTGTATATTAAATGGTGGATCATTTGGTTCCACCTCTGTCGCTGCTCTGTGACTCCTCTGGACGTAGGAACAGAGCTGTGATAAAGGTGGAATCATGATTCCAGAACGCTCTTTTGTTTTGGTGATGTATTGCATGTGCGATCCATGCATATCAATATGATCAGAAAGATGTTGAACTGGAAAGATGTGGAGATCCATGAGCCAATGTCACTTGGGGTTATGAAACAGGAAAGGAGGACACTGATGTCAAAGTTCCTAAAGTGAGGACGGGGGGGGGGGGGTTCAGGAAAAACTTGTGAATAATCTATGAAGTAAACATATATTCAGAGAAATTCGCCCTGCCACGAAAAACTGAGGAGCAAAAATCTGTCAATCGCGTGAGCAGAGCTTTTGATTGACAGCAGCTGCCAGGCAATCCGGGGCTGCATCAGTTGCGTGCACAGCGCAAATATTTGCATACGAGACACCTGTAGGCTATCTTTGCCTGTAAACATCACAGAGTAGCAAGTGTAAATAATGGGTGGGGATTTATGACGATTAATGTAAGGGTGGCGGACGAGTGTCTGATAGGAGGACAAAATGTGAAAAAGGAGGACACTTGGCAGACGGCCGGACAGACAGCTCTAAAACCGGACTGTCTGGACGAATGGTCACCCTACTTCGGGTGGAGGACTTTATCCATGCTAACATTTATGGAACAGTGGAAGATGGGCCAAGTCTGCAGAGGTTAACAACAACGTTATGTAAGGGGTATTTCCATCACACAAATTAAACATCACATCATACACTGTGTTGCATCACTGCCCCTTTTGATTCCAGAACACAGGTCCACTGTGTAAAAGTCCGGCCTGTGTCATCTCTGTTATTCCTTTGGCTTGGATGTGGAAATAAGTCAATGGTGGAAAAAGGTGGAATCACCTTTTACCTTTTCTGTGTGTAAAAGTGACTACTGATGGTTTTGGCTGCATGAATGACTATTCTTTTTAACAATTAGGAATAAATTATAAAGAGGGTGCAGAGAATTATTGGCCTTTTCTGCAGTAATCCTCACTGGAGATCTGTTAAATATGTTCATATGTGATTATATGTACAGATGTAGATATAAACTGGCATGTATGGAACTGTATGTGTATGTGTACATGTTTCTAGGGGTGTGTTTATATATAATCATAATCTTATGTTGTATAGTAAGTGATTAAACTCTAACAATCTGAGGACTGGAATCGGGGGGTGGGACTGGATAAGCATTGGTTTCTTCCTACTCCCTTTCAGGCACAACAATTGTTTTTCTGTTATTCCATTTTTTTTTCATTATTATTACCTCCGCCAAGGAGGTTATGTTTTTGTTGGGGTTTGTCTGTCTGTCTGTCTGTTAGCAACATAACTTAAAAAGTTAGGGATGGATTTTGATGAAATTTTCAGGATTTGTTGGCAATGGCACAAGAAAGACATGATTAACTCTTGGGGGTGATCCGGAAGAAATCCTGGATTCTGGATCACTTTGAAATTTTCGTTAACATTGGGGTCAATGGGGACAAATATTTTGTTTCTCAGTATCTGGGTTAATTATTGACCAAACCTAATGAAATTTTCAGGAAATGTTTGGTCTGAGAAAAGGAACAGATGATTAAATTTTGGAGGTGATCCGGATCACTGTCTGGATCCAGGAATTTTTTAAAGGAT
>JAPSES010044103.1:0-12132 GCA_029822895.1 Maxillicosta whitleyi
CACACACACACACACACACACACACACACACACACACACACACACATCAATGTATAATGATGAATATGTAATCAGTATCTGTTTTCTTGTCTTGTTGTTGCATAAGACTTTATTGATCCCACAGGTAACAGCAGTGTGTACAGGTACATCACATAAGTGCAAAAGAGAAGGTAAAAATAAACGTCCTTATAAGTATTTTAAGTGTAACTTTACTTAACTTACCTGGCTTGTCCCACTCTTTTGTCTTATGTCTGTTTTGTCCCATTGTCTTGTCTGTTTTGTCTCGTCCTGTACACTTATGTCCTCTCTCTGTGTACATGTAAACAAGCAAAGAATGGATGAACATGTAAATATAAAGTTGGAGGTTGTTACTTAAACATAAGCTGTAATTATAAATAAAGTTGTACTCCAGAGACAGAGATGGAGGGTCGGTTAAAAAAAAAAAAAAGATTCAGGATACAAGATTTTAGGGGATTTAAGGTGATCTAAGTCCTGAAATGAAATATTATATTCGTTTCCACCAGTGTTTAATCACATGAAAATAAGAGTTACTGTATTTCCTTCACCTGTTTAGGTAAACAGATGGATGGATTTACAGCAAAAAAAAACACAAAAAAAAACACCAAACCTTTAAAGCACAAGTAAATGTCATCATCAAATTTATTAAATGAGGAACTCCACATGGGGTTTGAGATTAAACATGATTTCTGCACAATTTATCTTGTAAATATACCACCCACTGTCAACTCTAGTGACAAATACCTGATTAATATAACGTTGGCAGCTAGAAAATGGTTGAGTAAAAAAAACAGACTAAGAAAGAACAGAATGGAACTGTTAAAGAAATATACAACAACAACAAAAAACAAACAACAGTTCCCCTTGAACCTGAATTTGGACAAATGTATTAATTATTACCTAAAGATGTGACACTCGCCTTATTATTCTATTAAAATACACACACACACACACACACACACATATATCTTAACATCTGTGTCTTCTTATATGTTTGCATTTTAGTTTTATTGTGTGTTGGTTAAAAAAATGTAAAATCTGTTGAAAATAAAGTACTGCATTTTCTGGATTATAAGTCACAGTTAAAAAAAAAAAAAAAAAAGGTTTGACCCCCCTGCTCTATATAAATAATAAAAAACAGGAACTTAATGAAGCTGCTGTTTCTAATAGTTCAGCTAAGAAATACAAAATCACACTATTATTTTTGGCTCCATTTCTCACACTGTCGTTTCACACTGTGTTATAATTTATTTCTTAAATCAGTAAAAGCCTCTTTTAGGATTTTAACTAATATGTTTGTCATCCTGTGCAACAACGAGGTCAACAACAGATACTACAACCTGAACGTGTTGGTAAAATGACAAACGACACAAAGGAAAAGAACGGCTGATGGTTATTACTGTTGCTACGGTTACGTTGTAAAGGTGACCCTCTTATCGTGGACAAAACGGAGCTAAAATAGAGCGAGCGTCACATGTATGTGTCGCACATCATGAACCTGATGGACGATAACGTGTCACGGCGGCGCGCATTTACGCTGCTTCACTGTGTTTTGTTGAAAAAATCAGCCGAGGTCAAGAGTTCAGTGTGTTGTAGTATTTGGTCAGACATATTTACGTTGATATAACACTCTATTATAGTATTTCTGTCATGGTTGGTGGAGTCGAAATGATCAGGAAAACCCCAGGCAACGCACATTTATCAGCCATTTTTTACGCTCTACCTTTGACCACTTTAATACTGGGTTCACACTTGAGTGATTTAATAGAGTCGGTGTATTAACAGAGGTGTGAATGGACCTGAAGGACCCTCTTCTTCGCTCTCTGTTTACAATTTACTACTATCTAGGGATGACTGAGAAGCCTGCCGCAGCTTGATAAAGATTAATGGTGGCAGGAAATCATTAATCCCCCCCCCCCCATCCGTTTTGGATCAGTGTAAGATATACCTTAGGTTCGAGAAGGAGGGGAGGGTTTTACCCGGTTTTATGTTTAATTATTTTGATTAATGACAAATAAGAAGAAGTGAGTTGAAAACTGCTGAAGGAGCTTGGCACATGTTCCGCATATGATGATGTATACGCGCAGGAACTTGTAAAACAAATTAATGACCAGTAGGAGGAGATAATCATTTCCTTGACGGCTTGAATCGGACTGAATTTGCTTGTGTTTGTGGTTTTCTAAAATATGGATGGACAGTTTGTTGGGGAAGTTTGTTTTGCAGGATGTGCACAGTGTGTGGAAGAAAAGAAAAGAAAAGAAAAATGCCCCAACATCAAGAAAAAAACCTGAAAATGAGCTGAATATCCTGACCTGGTGCTTCATGGATCAAATAAATCAGACATGATACTTTAAAATCAGCAACTTTTATTTTTTTTAACATATTGTGAACAATTTACTACTACTATTATTATTATTATTAGTAGTAGTAGTAGTAGTAGTAGTAGTAGTAACAATAATAATAATAATAATGTCTGTATTTCACAAAACTGAAACAGGAGTCCCACAGGCTACTGTCTTGGGCCCCATCTTTTTCACTTTTTACATAGATGGGTTCTGTAATTGTATCTGATCAATAACAGGAAAAAAAAACATTTTGACAAACTTATGACCAGTAGGGTGAGCACAATATGTGGAGGGGAAAAAAAAGAAAAGTCCATAATACATGATATTGTAAAATCAGCAACTTTTAAACACATTGTGACCAATTTATTATTATTATTATTATTATTAGCAGCAGTAGTAGTATTAATTGTAATAATAACAACAACAATAATAATAATGTCTGTATTTCACAAAAACTGAAACTGGAGTCCCACAGGCTATTGTCTTAGGCCCCATACTTTTCAGTTTATACATAAATAGAGTCTGGTTTGGACTAGTTCTATATGTCAAGTGTCATGAGACTTTCTATTATTATATGATTATAACTTTTCTTATGATTTGATGCTATATGAATAAAATTTTATT
This sequence comes from Maxillicosta whitleyi, assembly GCA_029822895.1. Classification (NCBI taxonomy): domain Eukaryota; kingdom Metazoa; phylum Chordata; class Actinopteri; order Perciformes; family Neosebastidae; genus Maxillicosta; species Maxillicosta whitleyi. The sequence continues at coordinate 2,988 of JAPSES010044103.1, forward strand.
CATTAATTGACAGATGGGTTCCATTATTGTATCTGATCAAACCAATGGAAGAGACATTTAGACACATGGATGATGAGTAGGGTGTGGACAATATGTAAAAGAAAAGAAAAGAAAAGAAAAGGGGCTTCACTCGTCCCCAGTTCCTCACATTCACAGTATATCCTGCAGTATATCTTGACCTGGTGCATCATGGGTGAAATAAGTCAGGCGTGCCGCTGTAAAATCAATAGCTTTTACCATCACAGTATTTCAGGTCCAGGAGTTGAACCGGACCGGAGCGGATCTCCACATACAGTCGGGTATGTGTGGACAGGCTCAGGTTCTTTTCTTTCTTTAGGAAATAAATGAATAAATAAAAATAAAAAATATGTGTGAATTATTAATGGCTTCCATTAAAGATGCAGGGCTGATCTCCAGAGGTTTTTTACTCAGTACAGAAGTGACGTGGCTTTAACAACAGTTTGTGTTCTTTGTCATCAACGTCCAGGACCAGGGTTGTATAGTAACTAAGTAATAATACTTCAGTACGGTACGGAGTATTTTTATTGTGTTTACTTTCACTACATTTACTAAATTATTCACATTTTTCTACTCTGATTAATTTTTAATGCACAGTATCATGTATACAGTAAAAAAATACAATAAAGGAAATGTTGTGTTTTTACCACTGATGTTAAAACAAAGGCAGGAAGTCGGTTTGACATTGGGTTTAATCACAGCGTGAACAGTTGTGCTGTGATTAAACCGACTTCCCAACTTTGTATTTACATCGGTGCACTGTTGGTGTGAGCAGCAGCGTTTGGAAGGAATCAGCACATCATGTACAAATGTGGACGCAAAGGAGGGAAGGATGGAGAGAGAGAGAGAAAAGAGAGGTTGGGGGGGGGTTGAATGAAGCTATTCTGAAAAATATGTCTATGAAGTGTAATGAACAGGTTCCATGTTCTGAAGCGCCACATAAACTTCATTCTGACATTTGTAAACCCAGCAGAACTCCAACAAAGTTCATCGTGTCTGTGTTCTTACAGTTTATTCAGTTTTGATGATGATGATGATGATGATGATGACGAAGGCTGTTAAAGTCCATTATTACCTCGAGTTTTCTAACCTGATTTTTAGCTTTTAAAGAAAGACATTCATGCTAACGAGTAGCCTAGCGGTTTACGCCACTGGCTTTGGTGCAGAAGATATCTGGTTCGACCCCCAGGGGGGCCCTTGGTTAAGGGCCTTTACACTATACACACCTATACCTGTAGCCACAAGGGGGCGGAGTCTCATTGTTCTGGTCCCAAACCCAGATTATTGTCAGGAAGGGCATCTGACGTAAAAACCTGTGTCTAATGTGATTGAAGGGAAAAGCTGAAAGTTTGTCAAGAAAGAGCTTCATGTTACAGAGACGTAACAGCTTCGTTATTCACTTCTGTTTTCTATGGAAACATGGATGATAATGATGTTCTTTTTTTGTGATTTTACCATGATTTGAGTCAAACTAATATTATCTTCCTGGATAAATAACCTTTTTTATTTGCGTCCTCTTCTGTCGCAGACTCTTCCCTCGTAGATAAATGTGTGAATCAGATCAACTCTGCGTCCCGACAGTATTCCATACGTTCCACAGGATGATGTCAGCGGCGGTTCGACCGCCGTTCCAACGCCGCACTGACGTCTGAGTTTTGTTTCGCCGCTTCCATAGGATTCTTCAGAACACGTCTTTGGTGCCAGATCCTCCTCAGAACAGAATCCAGCTCGGCTCCAGCTCGTGTTTTATGAAGGTCTGCCACCGTCACATACCAACAGAGAGCTTCACTGAGGCGTCTGCACACGGCCAACAGCACAGACTGCTGCACCGTGGTCCAAACTTAACACAATCAGTCCAGAACCAGAGACTAAAACAGAACACGGACTATAACAGACAGTGGACTCTACAGAACCAGGATTATAATGGACTTGGACTCTGCAGAACCAGAGACTAAAACAGAACATGGACTATAACAGACAGTGGACTCTCCAGAACCAGGATTACATAGGACTTGGATTCTCCAGAACCTGGATTAGGACTTTGCAGTACCTGGACTATACAGAATTTGGACTCTGCAGAGCTAGGACTATATTGGACTTGGACTCTGCAGAACCTGGACTATAATGAATTTGGACTCTGTAGAACCAGGACTTGGACTCTGCAGAACCTGGACTATAGTGGATTTGGACTCTGCAGAACCAGGACTTGGACTCTGCAGAACCAGGACTATACAGGACTTGGGCAGATAATGAAACACGTCCAGGACATGACATGACATTTCTTATTAACAATATAAAAACCAATAAATAAATAAATAAAATCATTTGCGTTTATTTGTGTCTGATGCGATCACACCTTTAGAAACACAAAAAATATTTCATGACCATGTTTGAGTTGTTAAAAACTCTCTCTCTCACTCTTTTAACTCATGACACGGTCTCAGTTTGTGGATGAACCGGCTGTGACGTTCCGCACCACGTCATGGTCACAGGTTCTCCAGGTTCTCCAGGTTCTCCAGGACCCACAGGGACCACAGACAGAGGAGGAGGAGGATGAAGGCGCCGCTGTTTGTGCAGATCCGGATCCTCTGGGTTCTGGCCTGTAAACCGCCGCCTCTCTCGCTCTTATTTTGACATGTGATCCGGGTTCACTGTGCGCTGGAATCAAAGGCCTCGCCGCGCAGGGACCCACTTTTGTTCTTGGCAGCGTGAAAAAAGAGAAAACTTTATGATGTTTATTTCCCCTCTCTTTTATTCAACTTGTTTTTTTTTTGTTTTTTTTTTTGTGGGGGAAGTGGCTTCGTGCACGTCTGTTCACAGAAGAAGGACTCACTATTGTACGTCTGTTGGTTTGTTTGACAGATTCATCATCGGATGTTTTTTCATGTCATTTAATTGAAAATATCTTCACTTTTTCCTGCAAAAAACATCTGAAATCTAAACGAGAACCGTAGAGAACGCAGCAGGCTGGTCTGTCGTAACGTCCTGGTGTTTGTTCTTATATTTGACATGTGATCAGATTATCCTCAAACACTTATCGGCGTCTTCATCAATCACAGAAAGCCCTCTGGTCATGTGTGCTGTTGCTATGTTACACAAACAGGAAACAGCATGAACTGGGCCCACACTGAGCAGGTGATGCTGCAGCACTGGACCTCTGGCTACATGCTGACCTCTAGTGTTCACCTGCAGGAAGGACAACAGTGCGCAGCCTCAGCAAAGTTTGAAGCAGGGATGTTGTGCTGTTTTTTTTTAAAGTGGAATTATTTATGTTCAGACATTTCATAAACTGTAAATGTTCTGCACAACAGACGCTGTGGAAGTGAAGCTGATAAACTATCATCTGATTCACTTTAATTCATCGAGTTTTACTTTTAAAGCTTTTAAATGACTTTCTTAAAATCAACAAAAATTTAAAAAAAAAAAAAAAAAAACACAGCTTGTTTATATGTTTTGTTTGTTTTAATACATTGTGAGTATGTTTCTTCAATTATTACCCATCACTGGGGCTTTTACTTTTTAAGGATGGCTCTTATTGTTTAGCAGGACGTGTTGCATATAAGTTACATTCTTATTCGCTTTTATTTAGCCTGTATTTATGTTTTTAGAGTTTTTTATTTATTATGTAGGATCATTTACATTGCAAACATAAAACATATTGTAGTGACCCTGCATCGCTGTGCATAACCAGTCAGTAAAACACTGCAGAACCAGTCAGTAAAATGCTGCATAATCAGTCATCACAACAGAAGCGATCCAAACCTGTAGGGGGCGGAGTCAGCAGAACAGGTAAATGTAAAGACACACAAGATGGAGAGAGAGACAGAGAACAGCTGACTGACTGTTTCTAATTACAGCGGGAACAAACTGAAGGTATGATGTAATGTGGTCATGTGACTTTTATTTGATTCTATTGGACACTAGTGTGTCGTCTGCAAACACTGGCTGCAGGTTTGGAGCACTGACGTTGGACTGACTGGTTATGCTGTGTTTTAAGTGAAACAGGATAATCTGATAATAAATCAGATTAAAACACCTAGATTTATCCGACGTCCTCACACGTAAATATATACAGGTTAATCAGATTTATTTTGTTCTTTTGTGTTTACGCATGTGTAAACGCAATTAATAGTGTTATAAATACTGTCAAATGTCAGTCACAGAAAAGGAAGATGAGTCGATAATGATATGAGTGATGTTCTTCAGCAGTTTTCCTTCTGCTGTTCCTCCGGTTCCACTGAGCTGCAGCTTCATTTCCTCTCCACATCTGACTTGGTGACTTTTTGCATCTGCACACTCTCGATAGTCCTTTCACAGGCGATGGTGCTTTTCTGTGGTCCATGTTTCGATGATTAAAAGGCTTAGATGCAGAACCTCGAACCATTTCTGGAACCAACTGAGTTAAAAATACATTTATCATCTGCTTCAGCTTTTCTGAATTTTTTTTGTTAAAACGTTATGATGAAAAACTGGTTCAGCTGCTGTTGGAGTTCCATCATTTCCCCAAAGTTTGTGGATTACTTCAGTACACCGACGAAGCAATTTTGCATTTTGTCATTAAGTAAGATGTAATTTGACTTGGTTCATAAAGTTTGTTTAACCAAGTGCTTGTTCAGATTTAATCTATTTTACAGAAGTGACTCAGCCAAAACAGCAGCACAGACATGACATATAACAATATAATAAAACAAAATGAATGATTCTAAATCTTTACAAATAGATAAATACAGTATGAAGTTATAAACATTAAAAAACTTAAACAACCTCAGACAACTGATCGAAGATTTTTAATAACTTCTGATCCACTAATTTTATGAATAAATGTAAATAATTGGCGTAAAATGCTGTTTTTCATCTTTTCGTGGTCATCAAATATGACCCATTTGGACGTTCAGAGGCTCCGTAGTTACCATGGAAACACCATCTTCTACAACATCGATTCACCAGTAAAAGCTGTGTAGTTTCACAAGTTATGTTTGGATTTTGTTTTATTTTCAATTAATGATGGTTTGCTAAGAACGTTTTCTTTAGTGTACTCTGTTCTGATATGAATTTACTTTGAGCTTTTATGAACATGATCAGTTAATTAAATATAGGGAAATGTGTAATTTTCACAGAAAAATGCAAAATTCATAGGAAACAATTATTATAAATGGTGATGAATGAATGAATTAAAGGTTAAACCACCATTATTGCACATTATACAGGGAGTAAAAAAAATAGGGGGAAATTTTGATATACCTTTGTTTCATAAAAGTAATAAAAGTATCAATACTAAAAGTAGTCCATATATCATAAAAGAGAACATCCCCAGTTGAGGTTTGTCCTTTACTCCTCTTTTGAAATTAACAGGCAACAATTAAATATTCTAAATAATTATGATAGATGTTATGTAAAATCTACATAGCAGCTGAGTTTCACCAAAGATTGATGGTAAAATTAGATAATAAACCTCATGTTATGCATAAAAACACCCATCAAATTTACTTGTGAGGCAAGATATTCCTTGAAGCTGCTTCTCCTTGGTTTTATAATAACTTTATAATAGCCTGTATTAATATTAATATTGATATTAATATTAATATTAATATACATCTACCCTCTACAGGCTGCCTATGTGTCCATACAATATTAATGTAATATCATTTTATTTTCCCATTTTATTAATATAAATATTATTCTATGTGTCTGTTAGAATATATTTTCTTGGATTTATGTTGTAATAGTTTTCCGCATATGGTAGAAGGTAATTTGTTTTTCTAATTTCATTTAAATGTATTCAGTAAATTGAACAAAGATTTGATGTTTTTTTTTCCTGTATAATGGAAGTAAGAATCTGTCTGAAATCTTTTGGCATTTGGTATTTATTCTGGAAAAAAAAAATAACCATAATAATCTTCATTTATCATCTATTTGCCCATGTCATCTACATATTGTAGAAGGCGAAATGTTATAAAGCGCTTACAAAACTGACTTCGCGTTTTGATATTTTGTCCTAAAAATCGATCCGTACAGAGGTCCAACGCAGGGTCTCTTCTGATTGGCCGGGGCGGCGGAAGTGTGCTGTGATTGGTCAGATTATGAGTAGCTCGGGGCGGGCTCTGAGTTTAGGCTTCAACTTTATTCCTTTCATCTTCATCAACGTGCAAGTTTGTAAAGGTTATTAAGCCTATGGTTCGTTTAGTTCCACATTTAAAACGTTAATACAACGGTTGTTTCATGAAGGAGAGTGTTAAAAATCAGACATTTAGCTGTTCATCGCCTGTGAAGTGCACAGACGGTGTTAGCTTAGCGGCTAACGGAGTGGAGGAACCAGAGCTAACAGCAGACGGACCCCCTGGACCTGGACCCCTGAGAAGAAGCACACCTGGCGATTTAGAGCAGAGGAGACGGCAGGTGCAGCTGAAGAAACTGTAAGTACGTCGGGTTAAAGAGAAATTATGCTTGTTTCTGCCGGTACAGTAGATGTTTGAGCCGGGGTCAGAGGACAGGACAGTGACTCCATAACTAATGAACTTTGACTTAAACATAGTTCTGCTCCTTAATAACATTCTTACTCCTAGCTATATTTGTTTATCTCATTATAATAGATTGCATGTTTATTTAGATGTAGCATCGTTTAACCCATATTACATTCATTGTGATGTTGTGCTATATAAATAAAATATAATTGAATTGAATAAAGGCCAAAACATCCGTCATCGACCAATATCGTCTGTTTATGTAAAACGTTCAACAACTTCTGAACCACTACACTTGAAATAATGGGTGTAAAATGCAGTGTGTCATCTTTTCATAGTAATCAGATATGACCCATTTAGATGTTCAGAGGTTCTGTAGTTACCATGGAAACACCATCATCTTCTACAAACATTGATTCACCAGTAAAACCCATGGAGTTGGATCAGTGACAGTGGATGGACACACTGGGTTTATGTTCAGTTAGATAGATTTTATTGGAAAAAAAGTCACTATTTCTTCAGCTTTCTCTGTTTCTGATATAATAATCATCAACTTGAACCAGAGTTTTTATCAACATCTACATCAGGGGTGGGGAATCCTGGTCCTCGAGGGCTGGTATCCTGCGCATTTTAGACATTTTCCTCTTTCATTACACCTGGAAGCCATTACATCATTATCAGGCTTGTGCAGAGTATTTATGATGAACTGATCATTAATTGAACCAGGTTTGCTGGAAGAGGGAAATATCTAAAACATGCAGGATACCGGCCCTCGAGGACCAGGAGTCCTCACCCTTGATCTACGTGATCTGTAAATTAACCATAAGAAAATAGCCTGATCTGATTTGCACTGAAACAAAAGCAAACTAAAGAAATAATATCACTACAAATGTGATAAGTCACTCAAAGGTTAAATAATCGAGAAAAAATCATTTGGGAAGTACCACAAAAGTAGTTCTGGGTCTTTATGGGTTACATATATCTTGTTCCTATTGTATTATTTATCATTTAGCTTCCACTTTCACAGCAGTCTATAGCTATTGTACCGCTTCCATGCATGAGTCACTTTGTTGTTCCGCTTTAAGACAGGGGAAATGGATGATGACTACATAGTCGTAGCTGTAAACTGTTTTAATGTGACATATATGATGTGTGTGGATGTATGTTTGCAGCTGTGTGGCACTGTTGTCCAAGGAAAAATTCCCTTAGGGGACAATAAATTTGATCCTGCTCCTGATTAATGGGCCTGTCATGACTAGATACTTTAGTGGACCAATGATTTCCATACACACAACTATTAGAATTTGTCTGTTTCTGTTGTAATATAAACGTAACAGTGGCTCATTTACTCACGTTTGCAAACTCAACATTGGCATTAAATAATGCAGCTCATAAATAGAAATTGCATCTGTTGATGAACAAGGCCCTTTTTTTTCTTATTCCAGAACCACCAAAGTATGGAGGTCGGACTATTAATTATATTACTATTATTATTATTATTATAGAAGCCCTTAAAGCCTCATTAGTTTGTGTAAAACCACAGAATTATTTTTAGCATTGAAGAATATGAAACATGTACCTTATTAAATCCTGTATTTTTCCAACTTAATCACTATTATAATTTTCTTATATATTTTTCCCAACCTTTTTGTTGTTCCTGATCCTGCAGGTTAACTGAAGAAAAGGATAATGTCATGACTCATGTTGTTTGTGACATTGTTCAGTTAAACAAAACAAAATAAACTGATCATTTCCAAATCCCTGTGTCTCAGGTCAAAGGTCAGAAGATGAACTGCCCTCCCACCAAACGTCTCCGAGGTCTAAACCATGACGTTGTGGCGAACTTTGACGACCCGTTTGGAGACGATGAGGACTTCAGTCAGGCCGACCTGGATGAGATTGATATTATCGCCTCCCAGGCCATCACCTCGACAGCAGCAGGGGGGCCGGGGCAGGGCTCCAGAGCAAGGGGACAGAACAGACCCCCGAGCAGAGCTGCTGCCAATCAGAGCCGAGGGAATGGGCTTGGGTTCAATAGCAAAGGGAATTCTGGGATATCAAGCAGAGAGCCTCTGGGTGAGTTGTGACATTTTTACCAGTTTGTGTTTTATTGAGTCTCTGAGTTTGTGTTTGGATTTCAGTTTAATTTGAGTGAATTAGTTGTAGTTTTACAAACAGCTATAGTTTGTGTAGTTTTAGTTTGAGGAATTGAGTGGATGCAGTTGAGTTTTCATATGTGTTCATTCATTCATTGTGTGTGAATGAGAGGGACCCAAGTGGAAGAGTGAGGTTACAGGGAAAGAGAGAAGGAAGGGGGAGGAGTTTAAGTACTGAGGGTCAACAGTCCAGAGCAATGGAGAGTGTGGAAAAGAGGAGAAGAAGAGTGTGGAAAAGAGGTGTAGAAGAGTGTACAGGCAGGATGGAACAGGTGTAGTACAGTGTGTAACAAGTGTAGTACAGTGTACAGGATGGAACAGGTGTAGTACAGTGTATAACAGGTGTAGTACAGTGTAGAACAGGTGCAGTACAGTGTATAACAGGTGTAGTACAGTGTATAACAGGTGCAGTACAGTGTATAACGGTGCAGTGCAGTGTATAACAGGTGTAGTACAGTGTATAACAGGTGTAGTACAGTGTATAACAGGTGTAGTACAGTGTATAACAGG
>JAPSES010044122.1:0-12132 GCA_029822895.1 Maxillicosta whitleyi
GATTAATCGCGATTAACTATGAAATTTCTGAGATTAGTTGCGATCAAGAAAATTAATCTTTTGACAGCCCTAATAATTATATGACATTATGTGTCAGAAGTTTTCCCATTCATTCCTCAGGTAGAAGTTCAGATACTAGGGTTTAAACAGACTTCTGCAGAAGCTCAAGTAACAACTCACGCTTTTTAAGAACTGGTTTCAGAACTACTTAAAGTATAAAAGTAAATGTAAAGGGAAAAGTGGTGCCACAGGGGTCTATAGTTCACTACCCCACCTCCCAAAAAACATGTTTATAAAGGCTATAATGACTATAATGTTCTATTAAAATGTTAACGCTGAAACATTTGATGCACTAGTTTACCTGTTTTATATATGAACATTGAACAGGTCATTATTAAAGAACCATATATGTGCACTACTGAGTATTAACATGTTTTTATGGATAGGGAGATATGACGACTAGTTGAATAGAAGTATTGGAATGGTGCAAAAATCAGGTGGGTGGATCGTGTACAAACCAATAAGGTGTTGGAATGGTATATGTTTATACTACTTATCCAACAACAATCAGATTCCCTCTCTCCAGATGGTTCCATTTATCTGGATAGTTGTTTTTTTTTTTTTTTATTTGAATGATGGCGAGCTGGAATGAAAACATGATGAAATGAAAGAAGAGTAATGAGGCTAGTTTTAAAATGTTAGGAGTAGACGTATAAAGTCAGCTGAAAAATAATTACTCCAGTAAAATATAGATAATCAACACTCTACTTAACCCTAGAATGCCAAACATATCATATTTGATATATGATCAGTGGGATAATTTTTTTTTTCTTGAAAAACCTGATGTATATAATTAGATACATACTGATAATCTACCAGGGGGGAGGGATTCATTCACCAGAGGCCTTCCGAGTAACACTACAGGATTGTCATTAATGAGGAAGGAGGTAGAACTTTGCCAGTTTCGAAAAGGAATTGTTTTGTTTGACATGTTTACCTTATATTGTTTTTTGTTTTTTTTTGTTCAAAAATAATAATATTTGAGCATTGAGACCCAGTGTATCAAATATGATACAAAATTGAAATGGATTTTTTTTTTTTCTTTTTTGGTTGTTCAGAAGGACCAATAAAGACTCTATATTTTCTGTCAGTGATTTAATGGATCAGACTTTACAGGGTTAAGTAAGGTAACGAAGTAGTTGTACTCCATTACTTGTCGCCTCTGTAATTCACAGACGGTGACATTCCTAATTATTTTCCGGTCAGAGTAATAACAGTCCTAAATGTGAGTGTGTCCCTGGTCCTGACACCATGTATCCAAAGAACCAGCCACTGGAGCGACTTTAAAGTGGACCAAGGTTTAACTGCGACATAGATGTGATATATGATGCTAATTTTCCGATCAGGGTTTCATAGATATACAGACACCGGCTAATATTGTGTCTAGCAGTGAGAGAAGGCCAAGTGACCTCATCGTAAAGGATATAGTGGTCAATATCTGTAATAAACCTCAGGGCTGAGGGTCTATGGGCGGTGGCAGCAGCGAGTCCGTAAATTACATCCCATAGTCCAAAAGTGAAAGGAAATCTGACTCAACAACATGTGATATTCAGTTTTTTGGGGGTTTATAATAATACATAAGGAAACGCTCTGATGCCGCAACACAGTGTAATCTTTGCTGAGTTATTGTAATACGGTAGAAATATATATTCCAATCATCAAATACTCGATGTAAAACACCAGAAGGAAGCAAAGACGTCCTTTCATATATTTGTTGTACTGGCCTGAGGTGATATCCATTAAATATAGCATTTTATCTATGAATCACACTATTTTTTATTTATTTATTTATTTATTTTTAGATGAAAACACGCTTAACGCGATAAGTTAAGATGTGTGATGAAAAGTTTAGATCAGGGCTCTCAAACTCATTTTCTTTCAGGATTTCACGTGGGCCAGACAAAAAACAAAACAAACAAACAATCAAACAAAAAAGATGCAAATAACCTGAAAAAAGTGAAATTTCTTAAGAAAAATTTTAACAATATTATGACTCAACTTATCATTCCTACATGTTCATTATGGATCGGATCTACAAAGACACTAAACACTTAATAACAGGCAGAAAATCGTTAAAATTGTACTTAATTTTCTTTAGACATTTCAGGTTGTTCATATTTGTTTCATTTACTCACAATTTGTAGTTACAGGATAGTTTGTTAATGTAAATAGTTTCATAAGTTAATGTTATTTTTTTGCCATAAAAAAGACAAAAACTGTTACACAAATAACTGTAATAAATGTAATAACTTTTTCATTTCATTTTGTAATAAACTACCGCATTAACAGAGAATATTCTGTAAATTCGAGATTTTTATTTTTTTTATTGGACACCAAAACCACATCAAGAATAGTTATAAACATCCAACAAACCTTATTATGCTTCTTATAATACAGAACAAAGCTCTGGTTATCAAAATGTAATGCATTCGTAAACTTTAACATATGAACATACAAAATAGAAACGGAGAATAAGTAAAGAACAGCTTTATTTATGCATTCATAGGACCTTTCAACAACAATAAATGCATTGGGGCAGTTTATTACAAAATGAAATGAAAAAGTTATGACATTTTGGACATTTATTACAAAATGCGGCTCAACAGGGCCACATTTGGCCCCTGGGCCGCGTGTTTGAGACCCTTGGTTTAGATGGTGAAGTTTAGATTCATTCCATTCGGGGTTCAGAAGTTTTCAATCTCCCTAAACACAACATTCACATGCTTTATTGGGACGTAGCAGCAAAGAAGTATTACTTTACAGAGGAGCTGGATTGCAATAAACAGGGAATTCAACTGGCTATTAGGGATCATATAAACCAGGGGTATTCAAGCAAAAGGAGTCCGATAAGTCAACCATCCTCTGCAGGCCGGGTCACACTGCTCTCCTCTGTCTTCCAGGTCGCTTCGGTAAAGATTATTTATTCAATAGAGTTTGTATCTTCACCAAAGCGATCTGGAAAACAGAAGAGAGCAGTGTTCGATATCTAATTTTAGGAACGGACATTTACGGAAAAAGACAATCCATACGAACCAACATGTGAATTCATTTAATGTTTTGAAAGAGTAGAAGAGGGTTTTCTGGAATGGTTTTTATATGATCTGAAATGGGTCAGAACAGTAAGATAATAACATTATATCTAGTAAATAGTGGCAACTCCAAACATTTTAGAGCGGAAAAAAGGTAAATTACATAATGAAAATGTTTACAATTATTAATAATAATAATAATAATAATAATAATACATTTTATTTGAAAGCGCCTTTCTGAACACTCAAGGTCACTGGACAAGCATTAAAACAGCAATAAAAGTAGACATAAAGTGCTAAAATCACCAAAAAAAAAAAAAAAGGTCAAAGACAATAGGCTGTTTGAAACAAATGGGAAACAAATTGAAGCAAATTACAGATTATTCTTTTTAAAAAAATGTGAAAATCATGAACAACCTGACAATCTCTCACAATATTATGCTTCATTTTATCATTTCCATGTGTGTATTAATGCATACAGATCTCAGCGGATCTACAAATACACAAAACATTAAGAACATTAAAAATTATTGCTGTTTTGTTAAAATTGTAATGATTTTTTTCCCACTTTTTCTTCATATTTTTTCAGGTTATTCACATTTTTGTGAAAATCTTTTTACACTAAAACAAACAGAAATATTTTACATTATTAAAGTTGTCATTCACCCATAATTGTAACAGCACTAAATTATGCACACATTTATATAGCTTAGAAGTATGTGATGTGTATGTGAATTGTTTATTTGTCATTTTTGTTACTGTTGTTTTACTGTGTTTTGTTTGTTTGTTTGTTTTTACAACACTTGCAATGCAGACACCAGTCTATATGTTTATTATAAATACCTATATATTGACAAGTGTATGTGTGTATATTACAAAAATATTAGGAGATATATTGTTTAAAAAAAAATAAAGTTGTCATTATTTGATGATTTGATTTAATTTTATTTATTGACACTGCTCAAGGTTGATAAAATAACAAAATAAAATAAATGGTACTCATGTACCTTGCACATGTGTCAAAAGGATAACACAAAAAAGCTCAAATGAATTTATTTCCATTGTGGTCCTTATGTAAAAAAGAAAAACATTTACTGGTTATTAGTATTTTACTCATCTAACCCACTTAAGATTGAATGTTCCAGACCAGTAAAATAATAACATAATAACTGTTAAATAGTGACAACTTCTAACATTTTTCTATGTTTTAGAGGCAAAAAAGGTAAAATTACATAATGAAAATATTTACATCTACAAACTATTCATCAAAAAAATGTCAAAAACAGGAACAACCTGAAATATATTGTGTAGTTTTAACAAAACGATGCCTTGTTTTGTCATTTACATGTGTGTATTACAACTTACGGATCACAGTGGATAGACACAAAACAGTAAAATAAATAGGCTGAATATTTTTAAAAATTGTACTTATTTTTCTTGAGACATTTCAAATTCGTATTGTTTTCAGACTACTTGCATTTTTTTGTGAAAGGATACCTAATTTTACTTTTTTTTTTTTACACTGAATCAAAAAAAAAAAAATCATAATAAATGTTGTCGTTACTTTTTTACTGGTCTTTTTTACTGGTCCCTGAATATTAACCCATAAAGACACAGTGTGACTTTTGTGGCAGTTCCAAAATAGTTTTTTTTCTCTTTGTTTAACCTTTATTAAGTGATTTATCATAATATTATCCTGTGTATTTTGCATTTCTTCAGGAAAAATCACGTATTTTCCCATATTTAATTTACTGGTTATGTAGATGTTCACAAAATCTCAGATTTAAGTTAATTGTCACAATATCAAACGTGACTTTTTCAACAAAAGATGTCATTAACTGAACATAAACCCTGTGTCTCCATCCACTGTCATTGATCTAACTCCATGGGTTTTACCAGTCAATATTTGTTTCCACGGTAACAAACAGAGCCTCTGAACGTCCAAATGGGTCATATCTGATGACCGTGAAAAGATGAAAAACTGTATTTTACACTAATTTTTAACATGAATTGATAAATTTAATGGATCAGACGTTATTCAGCATCTTATTTTGGTAGATGATTGTGATCACCAGTGGTTCTTTGGGTTTTTATGCGTTAATATATTCAGTTTAATTTTTACATTTTCATCCCACAGGCCGGATTGGTCCAGTTTTGGTCCGCGAGCCTTATGTTTAACACAGGAAAGGAAACAGCTTGATAAACAGAACAAAGAAGAGGATGAAAAACAACATTGAAGGTGAAACATAGTAATGATGCACATTTAAAAAGACACAATGATATAAAAATGATGTAAAAGAGATAATGATAAAAACACAAAAAATAATACAACATAAACAAGAAATACAACATAAAAACAGACTTCCTGGAATTATTTTTGGGAGCCAAGAAGATATAACATTGATTTTGTGTGTCTTGAGCTGAAAAAGTTTGTGGAACTACTGCACTATGCAAGTTTTTCATTCATCATACAGTATGTTTGTCTAACTCTGACACTTTATTGGATCCTGGGCTTTCGCTTCATTCATTTTTTATTTTTATGTACCTCAGAATGCTGTGGGATAGTATTTTAATAAATAAAATAAATAATCACATTATAAATCACTTAAGAAATGTCAGATATAGAGAAAATGTAATATATATATAAACTTAAAGTATATGAAGCATGAAACACTGTATAACATGGGTCATGAAACCCATTATTTTCCAATTGTTCCAAAATGGCTACGTTCTAAAGTGTGACAAACACCAGCACAGACAGGAATAATAGAACACAATAGATAGAAACCTAAAGAATTAGCTGCCCAGTTCATTTGGATGGGACAAATGGATGGATTTCTTGTCTTGTTATGATTGATTTCTTGAATTAAGTTAAATAGTTTTAAGTCACTTAAGTTTCCAGGGGCTTTAATTACAAAACAAGGACTAGGCAGAGTGACAGTTCCCTTGTCTTCTCCATTACAACAACAACAAAAACAGGCTTCGCAGGCTGAATGGAAGCCAGAAATAGTAGAATTTGTGCAAAAGACTTGAATCAAAATCAAAGCTTAACCAAAATTTACTGTAAAGCACAACAGAATCAGAATACTTTATTAAGCCCAGGAGGAAATGATTGGGGATTAAAATCGTTCCATTCAAGTTTAATAAAGGAGCAATGCAGCAATTATCAATATAACTGAAAAAAAAAAAAAAAATATATATATATATATACAGTGTATATATATATGGCTGCATCTATGAAAATGGTCCCTAAAAATAGGATTTAAACCAGATCTAAACTAATGTTATGAAGCAACTCTGGAAGGACTTTTAAAAATAATTATTTAGTGAGATGAAAGAGAAACTATTTTTCAGATAAAACATTTTATATTATTTTTATGCAAAAAAAAAAAAAAAAAGTGCATGTAACACGATAAAAAGAACAAAATTATCCACTACTATTTATTCAAATGTCTTTTTATTCTCTCACAGGTACAGTTTGGGAATTTGGACATTTGGGTACACTTCCTAAGTATGCCAGACAGAGCTTGTCACAAAAAAGACCACTGTTGCGAAATCACTCACAATTGATATGTTGTTAAATGGGCAGGTTCCGGATGTAACGGCAGTGGACACAATGGTTTATGAAACCTGGAAAGAGACTGAGCTTCATGAAAAACCTGCATGTCTGGGTTACAAAAATGACTAGGAACCTTCACATTTAAGACAATGTCTTTATTAATAGCACCATATACAGTAAGAGCATTTCAATTCAAGTTTTCAACATCAAATGCACTGACACCTAGTTTTTCCTGTCCCGATTTTGGTCCGATTTTTGGCCCCAACATTTGATTAAAAAATCTTTAATTTTGGGTTCTGGGAGGGGTCAGAGTAAGAGTACATTTTTTTTTTTTTTTTAATCTGAGGTCATCATTATATACATTCTGGGGAAAACATGTCTAAATTTGTTTTTGTTATTAGGTGTAAAAAGCTGGAAAAGCGTCAGATATCAAAATAATCTATCTATCTAGCTAGCTATGTCTATCTCTACTCAATCGTATATATAGCTCTGAATATATACATATTAAAACACTTTATTCTGACACAAAGTTAGAACAGCAATTTTTACAATATATAGACAGTATATTATCAATATGATAATATATATATATATATATATATGGAAAATAGTGGTGTGTGTAATTCTAATCATGTGGTTATAAGTAATCCCAGTAATGTAATCTGTAATCAGCCTCTCACTGAGTGTGCGAGTGGGTGAGTGGCGTTGTCCAGTATTGTTATATAAACCTTCAGATAACTGAATTCCTATCAACACACACATTAGAGATAAATTACCGTTTCAAATATGACACAAAATACAAAATACGTTCTTCCTTCAATATTTCCAGACGCAGCCTGACACCAAAAGTTAGCGTTTGTTTACCAGAGCAGGCGCAGAAGGACATAAATACCAGCTCTTCCTCCTCACTCTGCAGCCCACATGAAAGTGATGGCTGAAAAGGTCAAAGAAACACAGTGTACTTTTCACCGGGTTTCCCTTGCATCAGTAATCCTGAACGTCCGGGTCGATAAATTGGAATGACAGGCCGGATCATGGGCTGCTGTCTGCGGGTTCCCTGCCTCTCTGTTGTTTTATCCCCCGAGTGTCTCTGTCATACCCGTCTTCATCTGGACACTCTACGCAAATATTGATTCCCATCTTCGTTAGCTCAGCTGGCATGTGAACGCTGACGGCTACCCAGAATGCATTTGATGGACAATGACAGGCAGGATGTGGTTGGCTTAGGATTAGATGACAGAAGCGGCATATTTGCAACATAATGATCCAACATGATAAGAAGAGGCTTAATGATACTAAAAAAATGGCATCGGATTCACAGTTAGTGCTTTATCAGTCTGTCCTATAAATGACTTTAACACAGCAACACTTTTTTTTTTTCTGTTTCTGAAATTTCCTCTCTTGATTTATTTCTTCTTGTTGAAAGTGGCTCTCTGGAGACGGAGCCGTGTTTAGCTTCAGAAAGACAACGGAGAAGGCAGGCTGAAAAGGTTTCTTCCCTATAAGCTTTTCCTTTTGAGCATGCTGACATATTGATCCGAGAGCGTTCAAACCTGGGCAAAGGCAAAGACGTCTGTGTCCGTTCAACTCGCCATGTAACCGGTTCCCATGGCAACCCCAGGCCGTGCATGCTCTTGTCTCCGAGCAGCCTGCAGGTTTCCATCAGCGCCTGAGGTGTGCGCTTGCTCCGTCCATCCCCTTTCTTTTTCTCCATGAATTCCCACTGGGTAAAGTGGGAAAAATAGTGAAATTACAATTTGTTTCATCTGATTGTTAGAAGCCACACTTTAACATGTTGAGTAAACAAACAAAACATGTAGCCATGGAGACGATCTGCTGCTGACTGTACATCATTTGATGTTGCTTTTACCACCTCATTGCAATTTTGTCCATGTCCAAAGCATTTTTCTCTTTTTACTGCTGGTTAAGCACAAAACGGTTTGTGACAATATAAGTTTCCTCTAGGAAATGTTCAAAGGATGAATTGCTCGCTGGCATTCACTGCTGGTTCTGTCACTAACAGCTGAATTCACACTTTGGCCACATTTGTCAGAAATATGATAACGCGCCTCAAATGGAACACCTTTTTTTTTTTTTTGTTTCACCGCAGTTCTATATGGAAAAGAACATCAAGTTAATATGACGCGTCTGAAGAAGTTTTGTCGTTGGGCATAATGAACAGATCTCACCTGGGGGTGCAGGGCCCATGAATTAATCACAAGAGATGGTGTGATGCATATTTTAGCAGAGAATAGAATGTTCTTCTTGGATTTTTGGTGTTGCTGAGCTCTCCAAAAGAACTAGATTCTTTTTCTTTTTTTTAATGGACCACATTGTTGATTTTACCAAGTTTTCGACACCTCTCTGATATTATATTATTTTTCCATTTGGACCATTTGGAATCAAGTCCAAACTATGAACCTTCCTCATTTATCATAGAGAAAAAGTACGCATTTATGTATTAGTGTTTGGTTATAGGACATTAATAAACATGTGTATTAAACAACATCATATCCTGGGATTATAACAAAAATACTCATTTGAATTGACAATTAAAACAAACAGAATATTAACTAATATCACACCACATGTATGTGCCACTACAAAGTTAGTATGTAAATAATATTCAATTTTAATTCTGTATTAATATGAATATGTCCTATTTTTCTCTTTCTCTTTGTCATTTTTCCATAGTTTTTCTGCGCAGTTGCTTATGTATGTTGCTTAAAAGAAAAAAACACATCACAATAAAAGAATAAAAACAGGTTAAAAGTTATAAATGATCACAATCCTGGTTTGTTTTTTAGTCTATATGTATATAGATCAGGCCACATATTTTCTTAGGGTCTTTAATGGCAGTTCCCTGATACTAATATGTGTTTGTACTAATTGCTAATGCTAATGCTAGGTACTATTAAGGGCAAAATGCAGAAAACAAATGTCTCTGTGGGGAAAACAAAGCAAGTTAACCTTTAATACTATGAATATGAAGTTGCTTTTCACTCATATGTGCAATTTTGGAAGTTTCTGAAAATATGGTTAATGTAATATATTTTGTTAAACACCTTTAAAGCCTTAATCGCAGATTCACTGTGATGGCGTACAGAGGTAAAAATACTACATTTCCATCACTGTCCTATTACGGTCCTGACCGTAACTGTAAAGGTTTCCTCTTGAGTATGATATGTCGTAGATTTGTCATCTCCTGAGCAAAAACAGAATTAAAGAAAGGCAAGTAAACACACTGGCACATCAAAGTGGACTTTTTCCTCAGGCTGTGAAATTGATCCTGTGACTACACAGGTGACCCCAAAAGTCCGCTTTAAACTTTCCTCATAAAAGATTTTCAGCACACGGTGAGTGCATTATAAAATCAAATGGATTGGAGGCCTGTCTGGGTCATTGTTGCACGAGTACAAAAATACACAAATAGGGGCTTTTAAGAAAGGGCAACAATTTAATGTTGATGCAATAAAATGCCTCTTTTCTTTGTAATATGTAATGTTGTTAAAGGTAGGTCATGGGTGCTTTCAAGCACTGCATGAAAATGAACCTTTTATATTTGATTGGAATTATATTCAGTAAAAGATCCATGGAATAATGGCAGCGGCAGTAGAGGGCATTATTCACAAATGCTAATACTAAGGACGTGCTGTTCATCGTACTCAGAGATTTTCATTATATATGAATGTTTCTTGTAAAATGGAAATATAATAAAAAAAAAATAAAAAGCAGGATGTAGAAAAAGTTGATATTACATTGTTCTATTTTTTCCTGCACTGTTAAAGGAGCATATTCCTTTTTAAAGCTGCAGATTTTCTTCTATTAATTTTCACGCTTTTTAGTCGATTGGTGATATTTTTCGCAATATACATTTGTTGTTTTATGTTTGTGTATGCAGTTTTCTGTTTGGTTAGAAAAAAGGTGTTCAGTAAAGACTAATGTTGACCTATTCTTGTTAATGTCTGTTTGTATATTTTCTTAAATCATGACAGAAATAGTCTCTGACAGCAGCTCATTTAACATGTAAAATAACCGACTTAAAGAAAGTTAACAAGTGTTACGTCCCAGCCTATGGGTTCACCAGGGCGTACATAATACATAATGCGTTCACTTTTGTTCACTCCCAACTCCCAAAACCAGAGCAAAAACAGAACAAAATTTCGAGGTATTTATTCTTAACTAACTAGAGGGCAGGAGACGGCTCCGCAAGAATAACAAACAAAAAGTTCTTCAAAGGGCAAACCTAAATTCTCTATTTCCAAAATAAAATACAATAAACTAATCTAAATTCACTAATGAAAAAACAGGATAAAGTGTTCCAAAACCAAAAGGCGTACACTTTCAAAAACAACATAAAACTCTACAACTATTTACAATTACTTCTAGCAAACACACACACACAAAATATAGGAAACACCCAGTAATTATTATTATTATTATTATAACACAAGCATAAAGTAAAACAGATAGAACAGACTTTCTTACCACAGTCTTCATATTTGTTGCCGGAGACATCCGGAGACAAATTCCTTTTATCCCTTGTATGTACATACATGGTATACTTGGCAATAAAGCTGATTCTGATTCTGATTCTGATTATTGTCTTTACGTCAAAGTAATTATGACTCGATATGACCGTTATCGACCTCAGTTCACCACAAACTAATATTCGAGTAATATTTGAGAGGTTTTTTTTTCCAGTAAAATCACAATATAGTGAAGAAAATGTTGTGCATCAAAACAAAAACAAACGTTAAAATTCCATCCTTTACATCCGTTTTCTTTGAAACTACAAACAGCATCCACTGTTGGGTTCTTACTTACACAGGGGCTTACGGAAGAGTTTGCAGTAAGAAAACTGTGGCCAAATGCAAATCTGTGTTTGTTTGTTATGCTTTCTTATTTTTTTTTTTTTTTTTCGAAAAGGGAGGAAGTTATCTGTGGCATCCTTTGATTGTGTATTCACTATGCGGTACCTCTCCTCTGTTGTCCGTCAATTAATTATATGCTCATTATTCCTGCACACTCATTTGTCGAGGCAAAACTTAATGCCGTTTGTAGGTATTGATTTCATATTACTGCATGGGAATTAATGTCAATGCAACCATATTGTAAAGCCAAAGCCAAATCCACTCATATCTGTAACTAAAACCAAATGAATGAGAAATAACAGCCTCCAGAGAGGAATTGACCATGAAATCAATATTCCATTTCTGCATCTCTTTGTGCAAATTACATCGGTTCATGGTTTAAAAATAAAAGCAAAAGGAGCACGATTATGGATGCGCCCGGTATTGAAATAAATATTTTGCTTCAGAGGGTGCGCCATCTGCCATATGACGTGGACTCCAGCTGTTCCGGAGCCAAGATCCCTCTGTATTTGCTAAACTAGTGATGTTCCACTCCACTCTGGTGTGAAAGCATGTATTGTTCTTAAGGTACAAACAGACTAAATCCGGCGATGGAGGTTAAGCTGACGGA
>JAPSES010044133.1:0-12131 GCA_029822895.1 Maxillicosta whitleyi
AACTCCCTGCTTAGGCTGCTGCCCCCGCGACCCGACTCGGACTAAGCGGAAGATGATGGATGGATGGATGGATGGATATTTGGGCATATAGGGCATTAAAGGGTTAATATATTAAATTGCCCAAGGGATATCACCTGGCACCCTCTTAAATCTTGAAGAGCTACCTAAAATCTATAAGATAAAGTAAAAAAAAAAACTTTAACCAAAAATTCCGGGTCTGACCCCTTGGCTCCCGGACTAACTAACTCCCCACCCCTTCCTGATCTTTTCCCAAAAATTCCATCCTGCCCCTCTTGACCATCTCAGCACCAGCACCCAAGTCCAGGCTTCAATAAAGGTTATGTAGAGACAAAGGAGACAAAGATTATGTAGAGACAAAAATTCATTTGGGAACTGACACAAAAGCAGCTCGGCTTCAAGGTGAATGGGAAAGCCAGGGCCCAATGTGCTGGAAACTTCAGTAATTCATGTTTTGATGGTAAACGCCCCATCTTTCAAGAAATATTTCAACATCAAGTTTAATATTCATTCTGTGTCAGTCACAGCCACATTAAATGTAGCTCTTTTAAGTATTAGATCTTTGGTAAGCAAATCCTTCTTAATCAATGAATTTATTAAAAAGCACAACCTTGATTTTATGCTTTTAAATGAAACGTGGTTGGAACAGGATAACAGTGCAACCGTTCTTCTTGAATCTGCTCCTCCTAACTTTAGCTTCATGAGTGAAGCTAGAATACATAACTAAGGATGGGGAGTAAAATCTTCCTGTCTAGCAACATTTGCAACCATCTACAGACCTCCAAAATACGATGCAAAAGTTTTTGATGAGTTTGCCAAATTTTTGTCTATCGCATGTATTGACTTTGACTATGCTGTTTTAGCCGGTGATTTTAACATTCATGTCAATGACTTTTTAACATCCTGGATAATTTTGGACTTTCTTAGCATGTAACAGAATCAACACATAAGAAAGGACACATACTAGATTTGATTATTGCCAAAGGTATTAATATTTTTGAGGTCATGGTGACTGATGTTGCTCTCTCTGATCACTACTGTGTTTTGTTTTAAACAACCACCCTTACTAATCCTAACTAAAGTGCGAGTGAAATAATCAGAAGGTGTTATATTAATGATAACACTTGCACATTATTCAGCCAAGCTTTTGTACCATCACCAATGCTAGTCTCAGCTTCTATTGATGACCTTGTAAATAGTTTCAGTTCCAAAGTTATAGCTGTCATTGATTCCATTGCTCCAATTATGACCAAAATTATATCAGGAAAGAAAAAGTCACCTTGGAGAAACACCACATTAGTCAAAGCTCAAAAAAGTCTGTAGACAGGCAGAACTTAGGTGGCGAAAAAATAAACTCCAGGTGAATTATGATATCAATAAAGAAAGTCTTCATACATATAACCAGGAAATGATCAATGCAAGGCAGTCCTTTTTCTCAGAGATGATCAGTAGACACATGTCACATGTCTGCAATGTGCAATAATACAAATTGTTTTCTGTTGTAAACTGACAAACCCAGCAGCATCAGTCCCACTTCAACTTCAACCACATCAAATATTCAAGATAAGACAGACAGTCTGTAGCTCCAATTCAGGCAGAATTCTTATGTCACTTATACCTTCCTATCCACCAGTTAATCTGGCACATTTTATCCTCCTAGATTACACAGCACTGACAGAAACTATTAAACTGTTGAAGGGATACGCCAACCCCAGACCAAATTCAGTGTATACCCAACACTAAAATGTCAATCATTACGTTCGGGTTGGGCCAGGCTTCTCTCTCGCTGACTTTTAAAAAAAATATATATATATGTTTATAAAAATGTATACTGAAACGATGTGTGGATACTAAACTCCCTGTCTCTGTCTATTATCCACCCGTCATTGTTCTTCTTTGTCTCTCTGCCTCTCTCTCTCTCTCTCTCTCTGTGTGCCGTGCTAGATTCTTAAGGATATACTGCTGCTGTGGTTTGTGGCCCAATTTTCAACCTGTCAAAATGACGGACGACCTTAAATTTTTCCCGTCAACTCTTAAAAAAATCCGTCAGTGATGGAAAATTGTTGGTTAATGTAACCTCTGCAGACACAAAAATATAAAAGATGGAAATGTTTATACAGTCTTGTTTAACTTAGATTTTGTTACGAAAGACAAGCTTTAATTTGTTATCATAAATCACCCCTCCTCCTCCCGAGTCCTCACAAATAAAATATGAAATTTCGGGTTTGCTTCGGGCTCGGGCCTGCAAATCAAGTTAATTGGTCGGGCTTGGGCTGGGTCAGGCTTTAATACCCGTGGGCCTGGGTCGGGTCGGGCTGGATTTTTTTAGGCCCGATCTTACCTCTAAAGTGTGTGGAAGCATTTTCCTGATGACCCAGCCAATGTCCGAATCAATGACAACTGACCACTGGCTAGCGACGTGTAGTACATGCATCCTAACATCGCCAACGAAGTGAATTTGGCCAAAGTGAATTAATGTACTTAATGTTGTCGCCCAATTAAATTCCCCATACTGTGCATTCACTTCAATGATGAATGACAGCGCAATTCACAGTGCAAAGGGCCTGTCTTGCTCATTTTGTATGGGAACTATTTTTTGGTGCGGAGAAACACAGCCGATGCACACCAAGGACTGCCAGTCAGTGGGAGCCCCCACGTCTTCAGCAACACAGTGTAACAGAGTTTTCTGGTGATCAAACTAGACACGTCCTCAAACTTGTGAGGTGGGCAGATTGTGATTGTGACTGCTTCGTTATTTATAAGTTTTTTTACTGAGCAAAAATGATCAAAACTAGGCCTAATAATACCCACGCAGGTAACGGTGGTTTCCTGAATCGCCAGGTAGGCTACGCTGTGTTGCTGAAGACGTGGGGGCTCCCACTGACTGACGTCCTTGGTGTGTGTCGGCTGTGTTTCTAAAATACAAATGAACTATCTTATGAAAGTTGTGAAAGTCTGAAATTTCAGAAATGTGTTTATATTGATTTTGGTTTAAATGGTAAAAGGAATGCACTTATATAGCACTTTTCCACCTTCATGGTGCTCAAAGCACTTTCCATAGCCTTACATTCACCCATTCACATTCACTCATACACCATTAGGCAGCTGCATCCCAGTGTATTTAACAAAGAATAGTACAGTCAAATTAAATGACAGAAATTTAACAAAACTGTTTTGTTTTTGTTTTACAAAAAAATAAATTCACTGAGACTTTGGAATTTATTCTCAGAAGAATTTTAAATTTTTTTTACCTGCATTAATGTGAAGGGTGATAGTGGTGTTTCGACTGCAGTAAACAGGCCAGGTCTGGGTCAAAAGCAGTGGTTTTGCTGTGCAAGATGTCATGCAGGTGAGAGTCACTTAGTCTTGTCCTCAGGTGGTTTTTGTTAATGTTCATAATCGAGAACGTCTTCTCGCACAGGTACGTCGAGCCAAACAAGCTCAGCATTTTCTTGTCAAATGTTTGGATCTCATGGAACCTGTCTTTATCCAGCTGGTGGTAAAAGTTGACGAGAGGGAGTTGACTGTGACACTCTGTGTCACACTGCAGCTCAATGAGCTCCAGCTGCAGGTGGTCCGGAGCATCATTAGGATCCACGGAAAAAGGAGAGGAAAAAAGTGTGATCTCCTTTTCAATAGCTGCAAAATCCCTGAAATGCTGTTGAAACTCCTCACTTAGAGATGTTTTCTGCATACCTCCTCATTTGTGCACTTATGTTGTTTTCTGGAAAACTGGCCATCATTTCCTGCAGTGATGGGAAATTTGTGGTATTGGGCTGCATTTGTAACAGGTGCCTTTGGAAAAAAGCAGCTTTGTCCCAAAAGCTTTAATGTATAAATACTGTTGGCTTACCACTGAAGGCTTGTGTTCAGCATATTCAGATGTTGTGTAATGTCAACTAAAAACCCAAAATCAGCCAAACAGGATCAGGGAGCTCTGGGATCAGTTGTCCCTTTTGTGCCAAGAATTGTCCGATTTCCTTTCTGAGGGAGTAGAATCGCTGCAATGCAGAACGCCGACTGAGACATCTTATGTCATTGTGATACACAACATCTCCATATTCAGCATGGATGTGGAGTAGAAACTGTTCAAACTGCTGGTGGCACAGGGCTCTGGAGCAAATATAATTAATAGCCTTTATCACCGGTTTCAGAACGTTATCATATCTCACATGTTTAGCACATAGAACCTGTTGGTGAATAATACAGTGGAGTTTTATAGCTTTGTCTCCTTCATCTCTGACTTTTTTTTACAGACTAGCGTTGATAGCCCACTTTGCTCACCAACCATGGCAAGTGCGCCGTCTGTAATAATCCCAGTGATTTTATTCCATTGTAGTTTCATGTCATCTACGGTAGAACAAACAGAAGCAAACAAATCTATTCCTCTGGTTTGGTCCTTAAGGCTGTGAAGGTCAAGTAGCTCTTAACTCACGTTTATTTCATTGTCCACTCCTCAGAAAAAAAATCAATAGTTGAGCAGTGTCAGAAACTCATCCACTCCTTCTAACACGGCTCCGTTCCTCTCAAAATTTTCTGTTTGTACCCTTCCGCCTCTCACACACGTCTTACACACAAAATCCCTCACTCTGCTCAAACTCCCTCTTATTCCCGAACACCTGCTATGCACCCATCTACTGCACCTTTCACACTTTATCGAGTTCACTCCTACATTTTTCCCGCATATGCCACATGGCCACTTCCCATAGTCCTTTACTTCTACTTCTTTCACACTCGCATCCCCTTCATCTTCCCAACATTCACTTTCAACCCCTTCTAATTTCCACACTTGGTCGCTTCCCCTTTTCCCTTAAACAGCGGCACCACCAAACTACTCTTTCACAACTCCGGTAGCTTTCCTCCAGCTAGCAACTCATTCACCACCTTATATATAACTTCTAGACATTTTCTCTCCCCCAACATCTCCGTACACACTTTGCTCGGCCCCACTGCCCTCCCTTTCTTCATCTTTTTCCATGCCTCTCTCACCTTCTCTACTGTTACCTCCTCCCACAGCCCCAACACTTGCTCCGCATTTGCTACTCTGTCCCATTTGTTTTCTACACTCAATAGGCTTTCACAGTAGTCTCGCCACACTTCCACCTTCTCTTCCACCTGCACCTTCAACTCCCCGTTCTTGTCCTTAACACATGGTACTCCCACAATGTTCTTTCCCTCTTTCTTCCATTGTTTCTCCCATCTGTACACCTTGCTCATGCCCTCCCTGTTACATTCCACAATATGTCTTTCCGCATGCCTCTCTATTGCCTTTGCCACTTCCCTCTGTGCCTCTTTCTTTAATTTCCTGTATCTCACTCTGTTCTCGTCTCCGCCCTCTTTTTGCCATTTCTTATACGCAGCTTTCTTCATATTCAACACCTTTGCGACCTGATCATCCCACCACCATGTCTCCCTACGCCTCCTGCACCCTTTACTGTGTCTGCACACCTTCTCTGCCACTTCTATCAACCCCTTCTCCAAACATGCCCACTTTTCGGCAGCTGATGTGCCTTCTACTCTCACGTCATCCACCATTTTCATAAACCAATTCTTACCATCCACAGATCATAGCTTCCATGTCTTCAATCTCTCTTTGCCTCGGTTCCCTTTCTGCTGGCTCACACGCCCCACTACCCAATCCATCACCAGCAGCCTGTGCTTCGACAACACTTCGTCTCCTGCAATCACCTTACAGTCTCATATCCTACCACGTTCCACCTCATCAATCACTATATAGTCTACCTGCGTTGCATGCCCCCCAAATTGTACGTAACCAACTTGCTCTCCTCCTTCTTAAAACACGTGTTTTCCACCACCATCCCGTTTCCCTCCGCAAACTCCAAAATCGCCTCTCCCTCTGCATTCTTCACCCCATATCCATACTCACGTGACTTGTAAATCCATCTTTCACCAAACCCACATGTCCATTCCAATCACCCAATATCACACGTCTGTTCTTTATCCTGCCTCTTAACCCACACAGCTCATCGTAGAAACTGTCCTTCTCGGCCTGACTTAATCCCACCTGCGGCACATACACCACAACGAAACTGACCAAATTGCCACCCACCGCTAATTTAAGCTCCATCATTTTGTCCAATACCCTGTTTACGCCTACCACTGCCTTCGCCAACTCCTCTTTCACTGCTATCCCCACTCCGTTCTGCCTTCCCTCCGATCCTTTCCAAAACCACTTGTAACTGCTTCCTTTCCCTTTCATAATCCTTGTTCCTTCTCCCTTAAACCTTACTTCCTGGAAACCGCACACGTCACCCCTTCACCTTTCCAACATATCCGCCACCTCTGCAGTCCTTCACTTCATTGACCCTACATTTGCCGTCCCAACCCAGAGAGACACAGGGTCATCGGGCCTGAAGGCCATCCTTGTGCACGGCATTACCAGCACCTGGGTCCTCCGGGGTGCCACCATATTATGTCTGATGAAGGCAGACGACAGCAACGCTCGCACACCACTTAGGGGTGTGACGCCCCCATTCTGTCGACTGTCCATTGTTTTTTGTAATGGAGCGAAGTTTTATGACCGGATGCCCTTCCTGACGCCAGTGCGAAAAACACTACACTATGCCAAATGCATTTTTGTCAGTCCAGTATATACTTTACGTTAAAACAGGGGTGTTAGCACTCCATGATTATCGGAGCAGGGGTAACAGTCCATGATGGGATTTTAGTGGGATTTGAACCCTTTTAACATGGGCTGTCACTGTGTTGAAATATAACACAGTGGTATATGCATAGTTGATGAGCTTTTGACATGAATTAGTGTCATAATTCAGAGTAAAATGATTTTTTGTTTATGGATGTATGTATGGTGGATGTGTGATGGTGGTGGTGGGGCAACTTGTTTTGTTTACAGCCCCCACGTGAATAGGGCTGGGTCTGGTGACTATGTTCATAGTAAGTCCTTCCACAGCTTCAATGTCCAGGTATTGTCACCTAATATGTTGAAAATGACAGTATATGTCTCAGTATACAGTAGCTAATTATAATAATGGCATTCTCTGCCCTATCAAGCTCATTTGTGATCCGGCACACATCATTATACCAATTATACCATACACATACCTTAAATTCCTTTGGGATCAATAAAGTATCTCTAATCTACTATTACAAATGTACGAGCCTAGTTGCCTGGCTCTGCACCTGACTCCTAGGTATTCCACATATATCCAGAGTATCACCTGAGCCATGTGGTAAGGAACTGAATGCTTTGTGCAATTATCATGTTTGTCTCCCTGATATAAACCCCAACACGTGTCCACTTTACTTATAGGAGAGATTGATGGGTACCTAGTGGGAGACAGAAGATATCCATGTCAGCCTTCTCTACTTACCCCTAAACCTTATCCAGGGCCCCAAAAGTGTTCCACTGCAGGACTAGAGCTGGAGTCCAAGATGGAAGGGCATCAGATTTAATTTGCAGGAATTACTTTTTCAGATTAAGCCACTGCTACAATCATCACCAGTCAAATAAAGACAAAGAATTCACTTTTTGTTGTTGTTCTTTATTCTCTAACAGTTAACATACAACAATTAGGATCTATCATATTGTTCCAACAATTCTGTGACAATGCACTCCCTCACCTGGTGTTCCACTAATTGAATTCCTAGATTGGCCTTCCTAATCTGTCCATCCAAATACAATGTGTCTTTGCCACCCTTTTTTTTTTTTTTTTTTTTTAAATGCCTCCTATGAAGCTCTTACAAGGATAACTGGTAAAACATATACAACATATAGTATTTAAAATCCACAGTTGTATATGAAGACTTAATCTGGCATTTATTGTAAATCTCCCTTTGATCTTTGACCTGCTTCTGCTGTAGAAGTTGATGGATCCTTCTCTTGCTGTTTTCCAGCACTCTGATAAACAGAATGTATTATTCATTTAAAATGGATTTCATACTCAGTTAAGGTGGAATTCTTACTCATTTAAGGTGGTGTTCTTACTCATTTAAGGTAGACTTCTTACTCATTTCAGGTGGAGTTCTTACTTATTTAAGGTGTAGTTCATACTCATTTAAGGTGGAGCTCTTACTCCTTTAATGTAGAATTGTAGTTCAGTCTGTGGGATAAAATCACACTGACAACTTTGGCGATGGTTTTCAGTTTTGACATTTTCTCTTGGGCGACACACATCTTTCTTATTTTATAGAAAATGCTGTCCAATTATCTTCCACATTTTAATAAATATGAAACAACATGATGAGTCAGAGGAGGAAAAGTGGTTATTATTCTGAACATGTGGGTGGAAAATACTGAACACACACACACACACGCACACACAGAGAGAGAGAGAGAGAGAGAGAGAATAGATGAAGTCATGGGTCCCCACAATGACCTCATACTGACAAACTCCAGAAGTATGTGTGTGTCTGTGTGTCTCTGTGTATGTGTGTGATCCAGTTTCCATGTACAGGGTTCAATGGTTAACATTGTTTTTGTCTTTTTCCATCATGTTTATCTTCTCTCGTTGATGTGAATTTAACCATGTGTTTTCATCCTTGCTCGTGCACTCTGGGTAATGACGGAAAGGATAAGGTTATGAGTACAAATGGCCAAAATGAGTTTCCTCCACAGGATGGTTGGGCTCAACCTTAGAAATAGGGTGAGGAGCTTGGACATCAGGGAGGGACTCAGAGTAGAGCTGCTGCTCCTCCAAGTCAAGAGGAGCCAGTTGTTTTGCTTTGGGCATTTAGTGAGGATGCCTCTCCGACACCTCCCTGGTGAGGTGTTTTGGGTATGTCCATCTGGAAGGAGACCTGAGGACCGACTCAGGATATGCTAAAGAGATTATATCTCTCAACTGGCCTCAGGATACCCCTGAAAGTGTGGATGGAAGGGGCTGGGGAGAGGGGGAAGAGGGCTGTTTTGGCTTCTCTGCTGAGGCTGCTGAACCTGCAACCCAGACTTGGATAAGCAGAAGATGAAGAGTACGAGTACAGTTTTTGTCTTATTCCTTTCTATGATTTTCCTTTTATTCTGTTTCCTCTTGTTCTGTCGTTTACGCTTAGACCTGCATTATTGACATATTGTCCTGTTTCTCTACAGCCACTTTTACACAGCGATCCTGGAAATAAGTCAGATGGTGATACCACCTTTTTTCCACCATTGACTGATTTCCACAGCCAAGCCAAAGGAGTAGAGAGATAAGACAGGGTGGACTTTTATACAGTTACAAAGTTTTGTGTAAAAGGAGATTATGACATTCACTGCCTAATTCACCAGGGTTTGACTTTTCTATGTCTTTTTTTTTCATCTTCAAGTCATTCTTGCCAAGATGCTAAAAAAAAAAAAAAAAAAAAAATAACAGACAGTTCACTGCAAAAGCATTAAAACTAAAATAAAAAGTTTAATGGTTTGAAGATGTAAATAGAGGAAAGTAGAAACATTACTGTTGAAATGGAAAGAGTAAAACACAAAGGTTGTGAGAAAAATAAATATTATATATTTATATAAAGTGAAAATACCTGAAAATTCTTTCACAGTAAATGTTAATGGACAGAGCCATTATTTAATATTTAGGAACTGAGCTGAAAGGTCAAGTGCCTCTCAGTCTGAGCTAACTCAAACAGGAACTTCGCAATTTGCATTTTAAACTAAAACATCAAAACAGGTGTATTCCAAGGCCATTTGTCATAGCAAATTGGCCATTTGACAAAACATAGAGTAAACCCTTGTCAAAAATTATCTGTGCAACTTTGCAATGTTGTTTTTTTGTTTTGTTTTTTTAATTTGTCTTGTCCAGCATCATAACAGCAGAATGGTAGTCTAGCTGCCTTTTTGTGCTGAACACATTTGCTTTGCAAAGGGAAACTTCATGAAGTGTTTGAGGTTCCCCTTGATATTCTACTGTATTTATTTAAAATTTTGTTTATCTACATTTTGATGCCTGACCTGACATGAAGGAACAGAGGGAAAGAGAAGGAAGGATGAGAAGGGGAGATATCAAAGTGTGAGGAGAAAAAAAAGAACGTGATGAAGACCCTCACAAGAACATATCAACAAAACTAACTATAACAACCATGGGGATAATTATAATGTTAACAACAACTACAACCAAAAATGAGTAAACTAGACAGAAAAAATTACAATAAAATAAAATAAATACAGATCTATTAAATGAAAAATATAAGAAGAAAAATGTCGACAGCACAAATAATACGTGCAACAAATCTACACAACATCAGTTGTTCACATTAATCTCTCGTGACAGAATGACACCCCCCCCCCCCCCGAGAGGCGACAGTGCACCTACTTCAAAGATGGCAGGCCCCAGCTGAAGGTCCCACAGCCATTGAGCACAGACCCTAGGGGGGGCTACACGGAGACAGGTAAGCCCAAGCCCAGTGGCCACCGTTGTTCCCCAGACCCACCACTGGGCAGGATATGCCAAGGGGCTTCCAGTGACCGCAGCCAAAGAGTTACCACCGCACCATGAGAAGACCCATGGCATAACCCCCCACCCCCCTGAGAGGCAGCAGCCCACCAGGCGCACATGGCAGCCTGTGAAGTGTGGCCCTCAAAAACAAAGTGGAACACCCCCACTCAGACAGCCTCCTGGGGACCCCTACCACCACCACCAAATGGACAAAGCCCAAAGCATGGACACACCCTTGACCGCTGAAAGACACAGAAGGGAAAACAACCAAAGACAGCCAACCTGCCAGCCAACCTGCCCACAGGAAAGGGGGAAGAGAAAGCCCCATCGAGAGGGGGGCACACCAATGCTTCAATGCCTCTGCCAAAGAAAGCACTTTGCATGGGTCACTCCACCTGCCCTCCCCAAAATAAAACATTGTTGAATTACCTCAGGCACACATGCACCCCTGAACATCCCGAGCCCATCCTAACAATACAGTGACAACAGCCGTGACCATGCTAGTCAAAATAGCTGTGACATGGAGCCCCCACACAGCCACCTCCCCATTGCACACACAGGCACACCACAGCCCTCCCTTAGGGAGTGTGTGAGGTGTTAGTATCCATGTTGATGTGGCCCAGGTCACCTAGTACACACAGTGTGGGATGTGCTAAAATATTACATCTGAGCCATGTTGACAGGTCCTCACATACCTGAAGCTAAAACATTTGGACAGGTGCACATTGCCACAAGGCATGTATATAGTTACCAACAGAGTTATCAGTGCAGTGTGAGCAGATGTGCGACTGTGTGAGACCCATCCTCAACATCCTTTGAATGAAGTAATTCTGTGAAGGATTTGAACTGAATTAGTTGTACATTTGTCATTTTGAATATATTTAAACGTATCTGAGACTGTGTGTTTTGATTAAAATTACTGAATCAATCTTAGTCCCATTTTGAAGTTGGTATGAAGATTAAGTTTATATATTTTTTGCAGATTAATTGGTTGGGGGGGTATATTTCTTACCTATAATAGATTTGATTTGGTGATATTCTAAAACTTTGGTGCTGCTTATCCCATGGTGTGAAATGAATCTGTTAAATGGCATGGAGTTTCCATCTACTGTGATATTTTGCAAATGTTTTAATTGTTTGTTTTTCCATTGAGAATTTTTATTTTATCTTATAGTTCTTTTATTTTGTAGGGTGTCAGGGTTGTTCCAGATGGGTGTCAACTTACATGGAATAAGTGAACATTTGATTTAAGAAATTCCCACCAAGCTGTCAGGGTGGAGCTAATGTTCCAACGTTTATGGTGTTTAATAGTTAAACTGATGAATGGTCAATCAGAGATTACTAGATCATCACACAGTACATCACTCTATATCTAGCCATAGCTCATCTAGATAACTCAGTTTAAACCAATTTTAAATATACTGCAGTTTACTGACTTAGAAATATTGACCAAAATTGGGAAGGTGTAAATCACCCCTGTCTTTGGACTGTTCTAATGTATTTAAACTAATATGGGGAGGTTTGTTTTTAACTCTCCCCATTAGGGGTAAGCGCCTCCACTGCAAAAAAGATCATCTTCTGCTGTTTTCAAAAGCTGAACGTTTCAAAGTCTAGATATGTCTGGTCATAGCACTTCCCGAGATGTCTGCATAACAGAGCACCAGGACTTCTTGTGGTAAGTGGTGTGCCAGAAAAAAATGTGTTGAGATTTGTCCT
>JAPSES010044142.1:0-12131 GCA_029822895.1 Maxillicosta whitleyi
TATAATTATTATTAATTGGTGAATCAAATTAATTGATTCACAAAAAAATCATGAGCTTGGTCAATGTAATTATTTCTAAACTTGTACAAATGATTGTTTTAGTAACTATCGATTGTACGTTTTTGTATTATGTATTGATTATGTCTTGTCAGAAACTGTGTTATGCTGCTTTTCTTGGCCAGGTCACTCTTGAAAAACCAACAGTGAGACAAAGAAAGAGAAGAAACACGATGATATGCGTGCAAAAAAACCCCTCCAAACTAGACTGAAAAAGCTGCCTGTGGACAGTGGTCATGATTAAAGGGATGTGGAAAGACTTCAGCTGTTGTTTTCCATGTCCTTCACCTCTCTCCTTATCCATTGCAGACATTACTAAAAGACAAACAGACGCTGGAACAGCTAATGAGTGTGAGCTGACAGCTGAAGAAAATTATGTCCATTTCTTCCACAAGATAACGAAATAGGATGAGTGTGGTTTTTTTTTTCTAACAGTAATCATAGGATATATGATTGCAATTAGCACGTTTTAATCATATTATTCAAGAATACACAATTTAAAATATATGTTTAGAGACTGCTCCACCGAGCTACTTTTAACATAGTTTAAAACTTAATAAAAGGATTAAAAATGTGACAATAATATGATATATGGTACATTACTGCCCAAAAATCAGCTTTGTTTTTCATGATCTTTTCTTCAGATACAAGAAATTATAGGAAATATATGCACAACCTTAAAACACGCATACATAACAAAGGTTATCTACCAATTTATTGTTATTTATTAATAATGTTATTTATGTCAAGTATACTACTGCTCTTGCTAATCAAATTGGATACAATTCCGACGTTCATAACTTCGGTACTAGAGCCTCAACTTAAGGATTACGTACATTAGCACGTCTTTTTTTACTGTACCCAGATATGTGTATGTATTGTAACTAGATCTGTGTATTGTGATTTTCCTGAACTTTTCGCTAACTGAAATAAATAAAAACTACAATTAAAAGAAAAAACTGGAAACTAACTGAAACTGTTGTGTGTGTTTTCAAAACTAACTAAAATGAACTGAAATTTTAGGTGAAACGCCCTTCGTTTTCATCTTTGACGATCAGTTTATAAGCCTTTTGGATTGGTATGAAATCACCTTATTTCGCTCAGTTTTACGTGAGCGGGTGCACCTTTACGGCACCTCATGGTCCGTCACTTCTCAGTCAAAGTTGGCTTCTACTCATTCCACTACCCAAGAACATGGCAACAAAGGTTGGAAGAAAGCGGCAGAGTCCGAGACAGACAAAAGCGAGTGCCTTGTAGTGGAAACAAGTGATAAAATATGTGGAATACTTCTCAAGGGAAATAATCCCACGAAAAATATTAAAACTAATAATAACTAAACTGAAACTAAGCATTTGGAAAAAAGGAAAACTAATAAAAACTAGTAAACCCACTTTAAAAACTAATAAAAAAAAGTAAACCCACTTTAAAAACTAATTAAAACTAACTGAATTAGAGAAAAAAAAAAGTCAAAATGAAATAATACTAAACTATAATCAAAAATGCAGAACTATTATAACCTTGATGTGTGGTCTTTACAACAAATGCAATGCTGACCTAAGACTTTTGTAAAGCACTGCATATAATATAAACCCATGTGACTGTGGACTTTACTGTTAAACCACATACAGATGAGTTTCCCACATTTCTAAAGGCTCTACTGATCCAATGAAATGAAATGTTTGACAAGATAAAAGATGTTCATGTGAACAGACATCTTACACATTCATCTTTAAATGCGGTTAATGTGTGAAAGTGAAACTCAATTTTACAGGATATTACTCTCAGACGGCTCCTATTCTTGCACAGTACACACAGAAAAGTTCACCTAACAAACAGATTTAGAGTTTAAGACCGTGCACACAAATGCTTCTAATCATTCTGGCTGAGTAAATGTCCGCTCAGGTTGAAAGTGGGTGGAGCGGTGCTTTGACCTGAGCATAAATGTAGAGTTAACAGTCTGCTCATGCCCGCACAGTCCTGAGAAATTGTCTAATTAGTCCAAAAAATTGAAGTTCAATATGTAGGTTTACAAGTTCTGTGGATATGTGGGGCCTTTCAGATCCAATATGTCTCCATCAGTTTTGATTCCTGCTTAATTTGTGTAATTTTATAACTAGTTAAATCATGACATTTTGCACATATAAGGTCAAGACGTCAGATGAACATTCCTCCGAGTACGACAGAACTGTTTATCAGCAGCAGTAAAAACTGAAAATATGTCCAAACTTTGAGCCGATTACCTAAAATGTCCAGTTGTTGGTTGAATTAACGAACACAAGTAACTGAATGGGACAGAGCAGCATGGTCAACAACCTGGAGGGGGTGGGGCCTGAAGTGGCTCATTTGCATTTAAAGCCATTACTCAGAAATAGTGTTGAAGATGGACGTGAGTTGAATTATTATTATTATTTTTTTTTAATTTTTAGAACAAAAGGTAAACAAACACAAAACACATTAGATGTTGGCCTGTAAACACGTAGAAGAAAATAAAATATTACAAGTTTATGTAGTCAAAATATTAAAAAAATAAATAAAAACGTGTTTACAGGCCAACATCTAATAGAGTTGAATTAATTGAAATCAGACCCAAGCAGAACATTAACACTTCATGTAGACCAGGGACAGGGATATGGGAAGACAGGGAAATGTTTTAAAATGCATAATTACATTTTAACGGTTGTGTGTGATTGCGCAAGTGATTTAAGCTTTTTAATAAAAATGGAATTCTGTATTTTAAAACATTTCCCTGTGGTCTACATAAAGTGTAAATGTCTTCATTAATTCAACTCCACAGGTCCAAATTCAACTCTGTAGCTCAGCTGGTACAACGGGTTGTCCAATGACCAAAGGGTTGTCGGTTTAAACCCTGGCTCTGACTGTCTAAGTGTCCTTGAGCAAGACACTGAACCTTAATTTTCTCCCAGTAAGGTCTGGCAGTGCCTTGTATGGTAGCAGCTGCCTACTAGTGTGTGAATGTGAGGCTTTGCAAAGCGCTTTGAGTACCAAGGTGTAAAAAAGTGCTATAAAAGTGCCATTTTTAGCACTGGCCCTTTAAATGCACATGACCCACTTCAGGCCCCGCCCCCTCCCGGTTGTTGTCTGTCCTCTGTCCCATTCAACCAACAACTGAACATTTTAGGTAATCAACTCAAAGTTTGGACATATTTTCGGTTATTACTACAACCACTGCTGCTGACAAACAAATATGTCGTACTTGGAGAAATGTTCATCAGAAGTCTTGACCTTATATGGGCAAATGTTGTGATGTAACTAGTTATAGAGGTAACAAATAAAGCAGGAATTGAAACAAGTTGTAGAAATCCACTTGATTTTTGCCCAAAATGAATATAAACATAGTTTTGGAGGGTTCAAATTCAAACTGTATGAACTATTAGGGTCCAAATACACAAATAAATGAACAAAAATAATAATAAAAGTGAGTTTAGATAAATATGAGCACTTTAAAAATCATTCCTTTAACAGAACTGATTTGTGGAATACCAAACAGATTACAACTTCTGTCAATATGAAAATGTTGTTAATGTTATGTTTATGGTTCAAAAAGATAGTTTGGTGCAATCGAGTGTTGGCAGAAGTGCAACATCCTTATTAACATTTGAGCTTCATTGATTCTTTTTTTTTTTTTCCTCCTAACACTAACAACACTGCGTTTACTGTTTACACCTAATCACAGAAGCACAGTATAAAAGTGTTGTGATGATATGTAAGGTTGTTGTGAAGGAGTGCTAATAGAAGTGCAGTGTCTAGACCAAATGTGACCTTTTGAGGAATTGTGTGAAGAAACAAAGTGTTTTTCTGTCTTATGCATATCCCATTTATCCACCCAATGCATGCACTTAAAAAAAGCATCATCATTATCAAAGAATGACATTTTCTTGCTGATGAGCAATTATGCAATGTTAAGTTTAGTGACTTTGTTATACGGTGTTGATTCCTCTTTGTCGGTTCTAGTGACGGAAATCTTGATATTATTGGTAAATACTTGCTCTACCTGTCTGCATTTGAAATATATGTTCTCTCATTTGCACGGTTAACCAGTCAGACTCAGACTTCTAATAAAACCACCTGTCTGAAATTATCAACTGGTATGACTTTCATTTTCACACTAGTGCCTTAGAAGGTCCAATCATCTTAGAACATCTGTTCATCTGACTCAGTATATATCTGTCCATCTGTATATCTCAGAATCTGGGACACTCAGTCCATTAGCAAAAATGATAAATCCTCTTCATATGTTATCAAACGTCTTCATGTCATGACATCAGGTTTGTAACTAATCTATACTCACGTAATGTTCTACAAATGAAAAGATGGACCGGAACTAATGCAATTATTTCATTTAATTAAGTTGTTTAACCCATAAGGACCCAGTGTGACATTTGTGGCAGTTCCAAAATGAACATTTGTCCATATTTAACTGTCCTTAAGTAATTTATACCATTTGTGGTGATATTATCTGTATTTTGTGTGTGTGTGTGTGTGTGTTTCCCAGTGAAAAGCCGGTATTTTCTTACATTTTATTCACTAATCATGTAGAAGTTCATAAAAGCTCAGAGTAAAGTTGAGGGTTATTATATCAAAAATAGAGAAAACTGAAGAAAAATATATCATTAACTGAACAGAAACTTAGTGTGTCCATCCACTGTCATTGATCCAACTCAACACAATATTTACGTTCATCACCATGTTTACGGCATGACTTGTCATGTCATCTCACGATTTAATGAATATAGTTCTGTTTTCTCGACATTTAGTAAATATCTGTACAGTTTTGCTCATATGTCCAAAGGAAAAGCGACTAGTGATGAGTTTGATTATGAGGCTTATGAAGGTATAACGATATTGTGTGACTTTATTAAGTGTGTGATACAGTCTGTGGATAAATAGCGTTGATTTATTGCTTGGTCTGGTAGTCCAAACCAGTGTGTTTCAGTATGTGAGTTTCTCCTGCTGTTGTTTGAGAGTTTGGAATATCAATGCGACAAAAAGGAAAAAAAAAAAAAAAACATATGCAGAATATAAGGACATGCCACTACTACACACTGTTTCTGGCCAATTAGAAATCCAAATTACAACCGCATACTAAGAAGGAAAAATGAACACATGCAGTGTCTTCTGTTTGTGCAGCCCTGTAAGGGGGTAAGACCTGCCCTTTTCCACTTTGCAGTCCCTGCTATGCTCAGTCAAGTGTACACACACACACACACACACACACACTGCACACATGCAGAGCTATGTCAAGGAGAGTGGTGTGTGTGACTCTTGAATCTCACCCAAACTCTTCAAAGTCACTGGAGTGTGTGCATGAATGGTGTGTGTATGTGTGTCTACTGTACGTACCAAACCAAGGAACTGCCCAGGGGACAAGTGCACATGTACAGTGAAAAGGGGCCAACTCAATAATGCAAATACTGGCTTATTAATGAATATTATACATAAATGAATAATGCTTTAACACTTGTGGCAGTAATAACTTAAAAGCTCCTTTATATTTTTAGAAACACTGTTGTTGCCACTGCAGATTTTTCAATGATATATTTTTGGCTAAACCAAAATATTTAGGTCTATTAAATTCTTTTTTTTTGTTTGATTTGTCAAATAATGGGAATACTTAGGAACTGGTAACACATTGTTTCCTCTTTTCTCCCAAACTCAAACAGTCACTGGCAGCCAAAACCATCTATTGATCTAAGCTGTTGATCCACTGATCCGATCAATACATGTAATTAATTAATGTAAAATACAGTTTGTCGTCTTTTCATGGTCATCAGATATGACCCAATTGGTCCATAGTGAACATGGAAACATGTCAAACCGTCATCTTCTTCAACAATGATTCAACAGTAAAACCCATGGAGTTTGATCAATGACAGTGGATGGAGACACTTGTTTTTATGTTCAGTTATTGAGATACTTTGCTGAAAAAGTCACTTTTTTTTTTTTTAGTTTTCTGTGTTTCTTATATAATATCCCTCAAATATAATCCGAGCTTTTATGAACATCTGAAGGATCAGTAATTTAAATGCAGGTATTACTTTATTTTCACTGAAAATACCAAAATACAGAGGAAAATATGATAGTAAATGGTGATTAATTACGTAACAAATGTTATATATATATATATATAAATACTTTATGTGCCATGAAAGCAGCACTAGGTTTTTACAGGTTAAATGGGGTTTTTGCAAAAGAGTACAGGTATATTGTATATTGTAGGTATATTGTAGAGATCATGTGACGTGCATTTGTCCACCTTTTACCGTTACAGCTGTAATCGTTCATGTTTCTTGCATTATTCAGTACTCCTGACTCCAACCATAAATGTGGCTTTTCCACTGATGGATTCAGCTCAACTGACATCAACTTCACTCGACTTGCTGCCTTTCCACTAGCCTGGCCAGCCATCTGTCTTACTCAATGAGAAATCCATCTGGAATTGCGGGGCTTGAATCCAAATATGAAGGCGGGACTAACAAGCATCGAGTAAACCAATCACAGATGAGACATTAGACAAGGCGTAAGACAAATGAGACGTGATGTAATTATGTGACAAGCAGATCCCTAATGTCAACAAACCTCAACTTATTTCCATCATGGCGTGCGGTGGTGGTCGAATAGACGCTTGGGTGAATGATTACTGTCGCTTTTGTTAGAGAAACTTGAGAATAAAGGGTGTAATCTGTAATTCATTCCTATTGTGGAGTCAAGTAAACAAACGACAACAGTTGTAAAGACATTTTGCGGACCCTGAACAGATTTTGAGTCAATACAAAAGAAGTCAGTGTCTATGATGCATTGCAAAACACCCGCCCTCCAGACGTGTGATTGGTTGGTATAGATTAGATTATGCACATTTCACAGCAATCGACTCAATTCCAGACTGTTTTCTCAGTACTGAATACACAAAGAAAACCGGATGGCTGGTCAGGCTACATTTTGACTGCAGGTATAATACTCCCTCAGCATGGCTGGTTGTCATAGCGACACACTGTAAACATACGGTACCATCATCTTCCAACGTGAGTTCAGCCACAAGTGATGGGATAATATTGAAGGAGGAAATGTGACACTGTAGGTTATACGTAGTTTCCAAAATAATATGTCATTTTAAGATTCTTTCCAGCTGAGAATATAGTTGGTTAGACATAAAATCTGTGGTTGGCTTACTGAGAAGTAGTTTTTAGAGATTTCTCGTTAGCTCGTGATGGAGACAGTGGGCTGTTGTAATGTCCACTGTTCTCCTTTTAAAGATGACAGAACTTATGGCCACGTGCTGTGTAACATGTCAGGTAGTTAAGGGTTAAGAGCGTGGAGATCCTAATCATTATGTGAACATAGTAATTTCCGATTTTTTGGAGAAATCCTATTTTTATGATGATGTTTACTGTTGTATGTGTATTGCCTTTATATGATAGTATATGTTTTTGTGATATGATGCATGTTTTTAGAATGCTGTTGCTATTTTAGTGCATACTTCATATTGGAAACAGTAAGTCGTGTGTATGTTTGTGTTTTTATAGCTCCCTGCCCAGGGACCACAGATGCAAATTAGCTCTCTAGCTAACTCTGGTACTAGGGATGTCCTGTACATGGTCCCTGTCAAATAAGATAATAAACTAAACTAAACTAAGAGCGTGGAGATCCTAATCATTATGTGAACATAGTAATTTCTGATTTTTTGGTGAAATCCTATTTTTTTGTGTGTTTGTTCATATTACACATTAAAAACGACTTCTGTTTTGAGTATGAACTGAATGTGACCCTGAAGTGACCCACATGAGCAAAAGAGGTCCCGGAAGTGACACTCCTGAGATGCAGAATTGTGACGTTTGTTGAATTTCAGTGAAGTAAAGGTCGGATTAATGCGACCTGGCCGTTCAGACTGAAGTCGAAGAACCACATATGAAAGTGACCTGGGTTGGATTTGAAAAAACAATCTGATTTGTGGTGTTCAAAATGTCTTTAACAGATTGGATACAGGTCACATATGGGTAAAAAAAAAAAAAAAATTGGATTTGGGCCACATTTGTCTGACGCCTGAACGTAGTTTCTCTCTGTTTCTGTGAGTCAAATACACAGTGATGAATGCGATCTGTGAATGCAGTTAATAAGCCGAGATGGTGAGTATGATATGTGAGCCAATCTTATTTCTAAGGCATATTGATACAATGAACAGATGGTTCCGTATAAACCAAACAGATGGATTCATATAAGATATTCCTTTGGTTTAATATTGAGAATCCACTCTGTAGTATACTGGAAATTTAACTTGTTACAGGCTCAAACAACTTATAAACCAACATATTTTTTCTGTTTTGATGAATTTGATGCTTTTTTAGTTTAGATGTTCATGAGGATTTTTTTTTTTTTTTTGGGAAACTTACAGCACTCCTTCGGGCTTCGGTTGTTGCGGAGCAGAACCTTCTGGTTTGCGGTGCGAAACAGTCTGGTCCAGTTGAGGGTGTTGTAATAGCAAAGCTGGCTGTTCTCTGCGATGTGGACATTCCCGGCGCTTATCTCTCTCAAAGACTGGAGCTGCAGTGATGAAATGCCTTGCTGCTTTAACACCAGCAGGGAGATGCCACTGAGGGGGGAGGAAAGGAAGGGAGGCGGGAGGAAGACACGGGTTGACAAGAAGGGGGGAAAAAAAAGTTTGAGAGGAAAGAGAAGTGAGCGGATTAGGTGGGAAAGCGGGTGGAAAATAAAGAAACAGAATGGATATTTAGTGAATCATGAAGGGCATTTAGTGACACATGCTGTACTCCAAGCTGCTTGGCATCTGCTGCTCCAGTCAAACTTAACTACGTCTGGCAAACATATGTTTATCATCCGTCAAATCTGGATGATCCAAATTCAGCGACTATAAATACGGTGTCAGATAGAAGAGTGAGCCATAGGTCAGTTTTCTATTATAGATTTTAAAGCCCCCCCCCAAGGAAATGAAATCACCTAATTTGTAAAAAAAAAAAAAAGCACAAAAATAATTATTTACTCTTGATGAGTGTTATGATTATTGGCAGAAATACCATCATTACAGACGTTCGACTGTGAAGTCATGTTGTGTTTTGTTATAACCACAGGTTTGTCATGTCACTACTTTACTTTCACCTTAATTGTCTTTAATTCTTTAGCCCTTTTCGTCCCACAGTCTTTCTCATAAATCCCACTTGCACAGTTAAACATGACAGGAAGCCAGTGGGGTGTCAAAGCCACTGTAAGTACGAAGGACCAAGCATAGGGCAAGAGTGGGTGGCAGGGGGTAATTTGTAC
The DNA here is from genome assembly GCA_029822895.1 of Maxillicosta whitleyi. Lineage (NCBI taxonomy): Eukaryota > Metazoa > Chordata > Actinopteri > Perciformes > Neosebastidae > Maxillicosta > Maxillicosta whitleyi. Next base: position 9,349 of record JAPSES010044142.1, read on the forward strand.
CGCTGCCTGCTGTTTCCATTTGCAGGTGGATGATACAGGCGCACACACACACACGCACACACGCACACACACACACACACACACACACACACACAATGTGCTACCTCACACAAACTGTACCATAGGCTGGAGAGACAAATCTAAATGTCAAAGCAAATGTTTTAGCACTTTGGAAAAAAAACCCCACTCAAAATAAAAAAATAAAAAAAAACAATAAAAAAAAAAACAATTTGAGTCTGTCTGCTTGGTTTAAAAATCAGAGTTCTTAAATGTCACAACATGGATAGCGTCCACTCTTCACTGTCTTTACATGACAACAAACAGGTCACAAATTTGTTCATTTTACAACCAGGAAGAACACGACTACAGTGTGTCTGATTCATTATCTACAAATCCACCTCAAAACAGTGTCTGCACATTATAATACATTCACTTTACAATTTTTTTTGGTGGAACATTTACAAATCTATCATATAAATATACATAAACCAACATATGTGAAATAAAACACTATCATATATATTGAAAATATGAGCTAACCAACACATTTATTTTCTGATTCATCTTATAAAGTTTAGCACATTTAACATCTGAAGCAGATATTTTCTAGGAAATTGTAGACCAGTGTTATCATTATACCTGGTCAAAGGTGGTTAATAATGTGCATAAACAGGAATAAAAAGAGGAATGTGTCTGAATATAAAATTATTCTATAACATTATGGGCAACAGTGTAGTATAACAATTCCAAAAATAGATATATAGTGTAGGAGTGCTGATATTTGATTATCTAAGGCATAACAATTACTTATAAAAGCAGCATAATTGCCCTGGAGTTAAATATGTGTGATTTTACATGTGCAATTACACTACCCAATTACACTGTCATTAAATTAAACCCACCTCCTCCACATTACTCCCATTCAAATCTCTCAATGACTAAAAAACACAAAAACGTGATTAAATGAAATCCTTACCTCAGTATTTTACTTGCATGCTGATGAAATAATAGAACCTGAGTGTTTCTATGAAACTGGGTTCGTTTTGGTGCCTGGGATTTTGCCAGCTTTTTTAGACCCAATAATAAAAGACAAATTTGGATGTATCTAAAGACAACCTCAGATAAATATGACAAAAAAAATTATACTCTTGCTCTGACCCATCCTAAAAATTAAAGAATGTTTCATAAAATATTATATAGACTATAAATAAAGACACTTCTAATCCAAACATGCAGGTTTTTCCATGGATCTCAGTCTCATTCAAGGTTTCGTGTGTGACCCATGGTGTCCACTGGTGTTACATGCAGAACCTGCCCATTTAAACACCAAAAAAAAAAAAAAATTCGCAAATGATTTTGCAAAAGCGATCATTTTTGTGAAAAACTCTGCCTTGCATAATTAGCTTGATTCCTAAAATGTACCTGTCAGAGAATAAAAAGAACTTTGAAAAAATAATAGCGTATAATTTCCATGTCCTTTTTTACCATGTTACATTTTTGTATCAAAATGTGTATAATCCGAAAAATAGTTTCTCTTTTATCTCAGTAAATATTTATTTTAAAAATTTTGCTTCTGAACTTGCTTCGTAACATTAATCTAGATCCTGTTTGAATTTTTAGCCCCCGTCTTCTGTTTTTAGGGACCAGTTTCATAGAAGCGTTCAGCTACGGTATGGTCATGATTACAGCTGTTTGATTCTGTGGTAGGTACCTGTACAATGCTCTTCCCCCGATAGTTACCAGGTTGGAGAAAACACTCAAGTCTGTCATGTTATCAGGCCAAGACTGGATGTTCAGAAAACCTAAATGGACACACACACAAACACAGAAACACAGTCATCATTAGATTCGGCTGTCAGTCATGGTATCTGTTGCACACAATGAAGAATAAAATGAGGAGTTGGGTTCCCATTTCTGGAATTATCCACATTCCGGGATCACAGAAACCACAACACCTGAGCCTCAGCTGAAAGCAGCCAAGCCCTTCTCAACCAGAAAATTGTATAGGCACAGCACCTCCAGGGACAAGTTTAGTGCCAGTTATGATGAATATTAAGTCTGATATATCAATATTTTTGCATTCCTTTATCTGCCTCTCTGCTGTTAAATCATTTAGAAGATTAAATGAATAGCTGAGAAGATGGCTGTGGCTCACTGAGGACTTTCAATAATGGATTCAGAAATATGAAATATTTACTCGAGGAAGGGTAGGGGGTACAATCCCTAAGCCAACAGCGGAGGACAAACAAAATGGATGAGGGATGAAAAATGCACATTGTGAGGAGGAGTATAGGTGATGAGGTGATGAAGACGGTAGAAGTCTGGGTAATTATGATTACCAAGACAAGCGAAATGTCACAAATGGCTTTAGCATTAAAAGAAAAGACGCAGGGCCACCGATACGAGAACGTCATCCTGCTGCCGCCCTGAGTACTGCCCTGATGACAAGAGACGGACGATGGCGAGGCTTGTGGGTGTGATATACACGACGGTGGGTTTTTATAACGAGTGAACAGGATCTAACTTTGTTAAACAAACTGTGCATTTCCTTTTAAACTGGACGGAGTAATATGATGTATATATAATGTATGTGTATATTGTTTCTTATTTATACACATACAATACAATACAAACACATACATAAACTGGAAAAGCACTTGGAGAGCGCAGTCCTCCGCCAAGTGCAACACCGCCCCCTCACCACCACCACCATAAATATTAGTCCCTCATTTATTTGGACAGCATTTTAAGATTCTTAAGTCCATGGACTGTATGAGAAAACA